>KN825319.1:2732-22359 GCA_000827395.1 Paxillus rubicundulus Ve08.2h10 | reverse complement strand
CGATATTCGAACTGAGGAATACAGAATACAAACAGGGGTTTATATACTACGGGGACAAGTAAACACAGAGGGCACCGGAGTGCCGGAGTGAAGCGGGATGTGAGTCAGAGATGTCAAAGAGATCGGATTAAGTCGGGAAATGTCAGAATGTCGGGAAATGTCAGAATGTCGGGAAATGTCAGAATGTCGGGAAATGTCAGAAATTGAATTATTCAGAAGGTGGAAACATTAGATATGTCAAATGTCTGTCAACGATGTGAATGATAAGAAATCAAGGCACAGGAACGAGAATGTTAAGGAGAAGGCAGAAATGCGGAGGAACGGAGAAGCGGAGAAATGGAGAAATGGAGGGCAGAGAAAGTGGACTTGGTCCGGAGAGGCAGAGTTGACTTGTGCGGCATGGAATATGACAGGCAGAGTCAGTGTTATGGTTCTGGAGTTCATTGTATTCTGTCACCACTTTCCCACCCATACAAAAGTCTACTTTCCACTTTTCCATTTCTCTGCTTTTCCACTTCTTTCTAATACTTCCATTCCTGTGCCTTGATTTCTTATCATTCATACCTTTGACAGATGTTTGGCAGCTCTAATATTCCACCTTCCGATTATTTCTGCTCTGACTCACTTTAACTCCTCTTGACTCATTCCAATACTTCTGGCTTGTATTCCACTCAACTCTGGTACTCTGATACCCTCTGTGTTTACTTTTCCCTGTAGTATATAAACTCATCTTGTACTTCATATTCTGCAGTCCAAATATCAACTTTGATCACTCCTCTTCTCTGTCCACATTAAGTCCATCCCTTGACACTTGAAGCTAGCCTTCTCATCATCACTCTGACCCTCTGACCTTTGACCTCTGACCTTTGACCTCTGACCTTTGACCACCCCCCTTACTATTCCATTCCGCTGTCACTCTGCTCCACCACTCTGCCCCACTGCAAATACCAGACTGAACTTGGGCAAGGGCACAACAGTTAAAGCCAATGTCCGCTCTGCCTCCAACAACTCCAGACAGCCTGGAGGACCCAGATCTTAACATGATCTTCCTAACCCTGATTTTGATGTTAGGTCAATCACTTGAGTGGCAGATAACAACCAGCTTGTTGGCTCATATATGTAGAAGACAGGTGATATCAGAAAGCACTGCTTTGGTGAGCATTGCAGAGGCAACTAGCAGCAGTACATTTAAGGGAAGAATGTAGCACAGATGGCTGAGTTCTCTATACTCAGGTCAGAAGTCTCCCCACTTGGTAAGGCAATGCACTTCATCAATCACAATACTGACCACTCAGGATATGAATAGCAGGCTTTTCAACAAGCCCTCAAAGTTGTCATCTGGCGTCATTATTTGTTTGGGGCTGTCCACTGTAGTGCAGCAGTGGAAAGCATGGATGGCCTGACACATTCAAGTTAGAATTCTATACTGTTTATTGTTCACATCAGCAAACCAGCCCTTTGCCACAGTTAAGGCCCCAGGTTTCCCAGTTTGACACAGTATGCCCAGACTGGCAAGTGATGGGTGATGCTGGAGATGAGGATGGAGGGATGGGGAGTGATGAAGGAGGAGATGGTGGGAAGGGATGGAGGATGGTGAGGGTGAGGGAGGATAAGTGAAGGAGATGATGGGGGGTGAGGGGGGTGAGGGAGGGAGTGGGATGGGGGGGATGATGGAGGGAGGTGAGAGTGATGGGGAAGGAGGGGGAGGGGGTAATGAAAAGGGGGAGGGGGTAATGGGGAGGGAGTCATGAGGATGGAGTGATTAGGATGAGGAGAGGGTGATGTGGAGGGGGAGGGAGTGATAGAGATGAGGATGAGGAGGGAATGATGGGGAATGATGGAGGGATGGAGAGGAAATATCGGAGAAAGAGAGAAGGAGTGATGGTGGTAATGGGTTGTATATAGGTTATGATTAGTGATAATAAGCATGGTTATATGATTTTAAAAGTCTGATATGTTGTCCTATCTATATAGTTAACCATAAGGGTGTATGGTTGGTGCCATGGTATAGTACCAAGTATACTATGGTATAATAATAAGTGTTACATTAGGATTAGAAAAGCTTATTAATAAGTGTAGGATTAGAATTGGATAAGTATACATACTAATTCAATATACTTTTAGTTTACTTTCATATATTTTGGAGTGATCTAGAGTGAGCTGGGACTGTGTTCAGTTCTGTCCAGTTCTGTCTAGCTCCCTCCAGGTAAGGGTTGGTTTGCTGATGCACCAGCTTACCTGAAAAAAAAAAAAGTTTACAGGAGTTGCTGTTTCAGAACTAATTTTAATCACTTGTATGCCAGCCTTGGCAAGTGATGTTGCATTCTGCTTTCCCAACAAGTTGAGTGGTGTCACCATGACTCGAATGCCATCTGGTCAGAATATCAGGGGTATCCAGAACACAAGAGTTTTCTCCATCCCAGTTCCTGCTGTACAGAGAACATCCTTGTCACCCTTGAGCAATGCCTCAGCCACTTTGAGCTGCCAGAGGCAAGATCATACACCAAACACCTTGAGGGTGCATTGTTGGATGTCAGATAAGGCAGGCATCTGTGGACTGGGGCCAGGTGATGGATTAGGAGGTGACAGTGCCATGTATGCTACAGTACAAGAACAATGGCCACTAATGACTTAATACCTACTGAAAAATATAACCCTAATTTCAGTCTACATGTAGTTTTTTTGGCAGTCCACTGCTTCAGCCACTGTGGCTGACATTGCTTACAAATATTTTCTTGCAGCCATTGCTGTGAGTGTGAGGGGGAATAAGGTTGTGCTGGGTTTGAATCTTGGGTGGATTCATGTGACTTACACATGTGTTCTAAAATTAACACTACTCTCAGATATCTCACACATTGCCCCTCACATGAACAGTGGTGTGTTAGAGCTAGTGTTTCTGCAGAGTGAACTGAAGTGAATCAAAGTGGCTATAAGGGCAAGTTTGACTTACTTCACAAAAAACAGAGTCAAGCCAAGTCACTTCAGATAATTCTGCAAAGTGCAAATGAAGTCCATGGCTAGGTGGTCTGGCAATCCAGCCAATCAGCAACCTCAGATGGTCTTGCAGAGTGCTTGGTGCTGAAGATCTGACATCATGGCCTTGAGCAATTGGATAATCTAGTACAAGTGCAATGCTTAGTATTAGATACACAAATTTCTGGAATAATAATTGATGACACAGAGTGAGTAGAATAGTACAATTAATAGTAAAGCAGTTCTCAGACTTGGTGAAATTTTCACCTTCTGGATGGGAGCAACAGGTTATATTCCCATTGCTACTGCATACCATCAGCCTTATGGCCTAGTGGTCTAGAGTGCTTGACTCCCTAATTTTTACCAGAGCCCCGAGTTCAATCCTCAGTCCTGCCATTTATTTTGGCCACCAGAGTATCAGCCTGCTTAGTCAGTTTCACGAGCCCAAAAACATTATTTGGCATTTACATTATTAGTATTACAGGTTAGCCGACCGGGGCTCGTAAGCTTTTTCGGTGGAGCAAATAGTGACAAATTTTGTGCCACTACAAGTTTCGCCAGTCGGCTTGGTGTGTTAGAGTCCAGTGGATGTTCGGTAATATGTCGGAAAAACTATGTGTGGTCGTATTTGGTTTGTGGCTAAGTACTCGGATGGGACTCTCTACACACCGACGCAGACTGGTTTGGAGTCTGTTCTCAGCCCTGAAGAACATTGAAGTTCCTGGTGTGTAATCGAGGGTACATGGAACCTATCTCTCAGCAAAAAAATGCATTCTATACTTTTTACAACTGGACGTGTAGTGGAGTAAAACCTGCCCTCTCGCCAGTCACCGTCTGAGAGCTTTGACAACCAAAGAAAATATGCTGATTTCTATCAAGGTGCTTCAAAATTCTATCTACACCCACTGCGCTAATTTTGACGCCCTGAAGTGTTGTTGTTGACAAGTCAAAGGCAAGTGAACATCGATTTGCATTACTCGGACATCAACTCATGGTGTGTCAACTTATTTCCTAAGCTCAGGCCAGTTTACAACAGATCAGAGAAATGTTTCATGTCATTCAAGTCCAGAGCGGTGGAACAAACATCGGATACTCGTCACTGACGAAGTCTACGTACAAGTGCGAACCTTTCATTCGTCATCCTTCCCAGAATCATCCTCGTCTGAGTCATCTGCCTCATCGAGCCACTTCAAGAACGGCTCACTCGCCTTCCTGACCTTTTTGCTCGTCTCCTTGTCGACATACTTCTTACTGACGTGTGTACCCCACTGAGTGACGACTTCCTCTTCCAGGATATCACTTTGGTACAACGCCATGAGAATTTTTGGGACGGAAGTGATCAGCTCGGGGTATGTCAAGCCAACTAATCGTTCCATGCCTCCAAGTACAGCTTTCTGGTGCTTCTCAGAAGTTACCATCTAGATGCAATCACGTCAACAAGAGAAAACAGAAGAATTACAGTGCGACTAACCTTGACGAGCAAAGCTTCGTATGTATTGATCTCCTTCTGAACGTCCTGGGTGAACAAGGCCTGCATAAGAACGAAGACTGTCTTATGCTTCTTTTCGATGCCGAGCTCCTCAGCTTTCTTGTAGATTTGCACCGAGCCGATTCCTTCTTCGTCTTTATTCTCGTCAACCCAGCGACCGAATTGAGCGTACGGGCTATCAGCATCCTCATCACTCCCGTCATCGTCGCCAACACCAAGCGAAATGGCACCCATTTGATTTGCTAAAGCTTTGATACGAGTTTGGACTGCTTCGGGGGAGGTGTCTGCAGACCAGTCATCGGTGGCGAGAACGGTCTCGGTAGTCAGTTGGGCGGCTTCGGCCTTGATCTTCTTCGTCAGCTCGTCATCACTGTCTGCACCGGGGGCTTCGCCGTCTTGGCCATCTCCGGGGACGGCTGGTGCGGAGGCGTGAACGCCACCACCATTCCCAACGACATTACCATTAGCTTCGCCCTTACTCTTCTTGCCCTTCTTTTGGTTCTTGGGAGGGTTCTTGAGGATGAAGGTGACGAGCTTGTGCCTCATGTCTATGCCTGTCCTCTCTCCGCAAGCCTTGCAATCTCGGAGGATATCTTCATTACGACCACTCTTGAGGATGATGAGGTCGGTCTCGGGGTTTTTACACGAGCGACAAAGCACAAACTTGTCGATGAAGCCATCAAGGAGTTCACGAAGTCTGGTGGCATCATGAGCACCGTTGACGATATAGCGGTCGTTCTTTTCATCAAATGGAGTCTGTGCGCCAAGTTCACAACCAAAGAATTTGGTGATGTAGGTGGGAGGACGAGATAGAGCACGAGCGACGTCAGACATGTTAGGGACGACGGTCTTGATACCATTGCCCTTGCCCTCGATTTTGGTGAGGAGCAATGGCATGCGGTAGCGATAAAACTTGTCATCGACATCGCGACGAATATTGACAATTCCTGCGTTAGCCATGCTGAGCAGTGATCTTTAGCACTGGAGTGAATGGGATGTTAAAACTGTGCCAATCCAAGGAAGGTCAGCATGGGTGCTCACGGTAAGCATGGATAGCTGTATGTCAGCGGAGTGGTGCATCGAACGGTGGTATCTCAAGTGAGCATGGACAGCTGTATGTCAGCGGGGTGGTGAGCTGGAAAACACAAACAAATACACACCTACAACAGTTTGAGACATAAATTTACTTCCACCTTGCCCACAACCTCTGAGTGTTTGCAAGCAAAACATCTGTGCTGTCTATACACACACAACCCAACCCTTGGCCTATAAATTTCGAGCTCTTCAAGTAGCCCACAATTCCTTCCTCAATCATTTCCAGTGTCTTCTTCTGTCCCCATAGCAGTGAGTACAGAAGAGCCAATTTCATGCTTTGACCTCCTCTCAATAATTCATTACATCAGTGTCAGTTTTGGTTAGAGTCCATAAGTACTGTATGGGTACCCAAAACTGACATGGATGTGACAAATTATTGAAAGGAGGGCAAAACATGAAATTGGACTCTTCTGTATTCACTGCTATGGGGACAGAAGAAGACAGTGAAATGATTGAAGAATGTCATGGAACCCCAAACCACCCTTGCAAGGCTGCCATATTGAGACATGATTCTGACACACTTTGTCAGTAGTGGGTCCAAATTGAGACTGGTGATGATTTGCTCACACAGCACAGGTCATTTTCAGACCATCTTGAGACTATTGAGACCATATTTTGAGGAAATGTAGCATCTTATAACATCCTTGCAATAGATTTCAGGTATGGTTACAAGGCAGTGGTGTCTTGAGGCCTTTCATTGGTGTACAAGCAATTGGAACATAATTCTTTTTTCTGACAAAGGAATTGTGGGCTACCTGAAGAGCTCAAGATTTATAGGCCAAGGGTTGGGTCGTGGGTATATAGACAGCACAGATGCTTTGCTTGCAAACACTCAGAGGTTGTGGGCAAGGTGGAAGTAAATTTATGTCTCAAGCTGTTGTAGGTGTGTATTTGTGTTTTCCAGCTCACCACCCTGCTGACATACAGCTATCCATGCTTACTTGAGATAGCACTGTTCAATGATATGGAATGCAGATAACACAGCAACAACCAACACATGGAAATTCTCATTTCTCTTTCCACTTGAGTACATGGAAGCATATTGACAAAAAACTATAAGAGGGCAATGATTGCCCAAACTACTAGGGATTAACTAGGAGTAGTAAATAGGTATTAAGTAAACTCACCTCAGCTGCTGCCAAAGAGGGGCAAAGAATGACTGAGGAATTTGAAGTGAAAACTAAGTATATGTATGTAGCAGAGTGGGTGGAGAAGTGCTCGCTAATGAGAATCAGGGGAATAGGAACAGGAACAAGGAGGAAATGGAAATAAGCAATGTAAGGAAGTGACAGAGTGTCCCTGGAGGCTCCAGAGTGATGTCAAGAAAAGGATGATGAGGTATGATAAAAGTCTACGTGAGTTCTGTATGAGTTCCAAGTGGACACTGAAACTCTGAGTGCTTTCACCTGGTGGTGGAGTGGAGATATGAACTCTGACATTCCGGAAATGTGGAGTCAGTGTTCTGGTTCCAGAGTTCACTGTATTCTGTCACATATCACATCCAAAAACCAATTTTTTGAAGGAATATTGCTGAGTAAAAAAGAGTGAGGTGGCTGTCAGGCCAGCTTAAGGTCACTTGAAATTTGCAACCTGTGATTCACAAGAGTTTCAAGATATCTGTGAGTACACTTGGATGTGCTGCCTACCTTATCAGGTGTCCATACAGCAGGAAAAACACAAATCAGACAAGGTATGAAGTGCATTGTGGGGACCCAAATGTGGGTGGGCCCATTGGTATTTGATCTCTGGAATACAACCAGGGATGTGCCTACTACAAGGTCTGAAACCCCTGAAGGCTGAAAGCAAATATCATCCCAATATTCACAAAGCCTCTTTTATGGCTGGAAGTTTCAGTGATCTTATTTTTAAATTGCTGACAAAAACTATAAGAGGGCAGTGATTGCCTGGACTACTAGGAATTAGCTAGGAGTAGTAAATAGGTATATAGAAATTCACCTCATTTGATGCCCAAGGAGGGCAAAGAACAACTGGGGAATGTGAAGGGAAATGTGAGTATATATGTTTGTAATGGGCAGAGAAGCACTTTCTAATGACAGGGGATCAGGAATCAATCTAGGAACATAAAGGATATGTGACAAAGTGCAGTGAACTCTGCAACCAGAACACCAACTCCAGAATTCTAGAAACCTGGAGATTTTAACTCTGCTCTGCTGCCCAGTAGAACCACTCAGAGTCTTAGAGTCTGCTTGGAATCTGTCCGGAGTCACTCATGGTTGTTCAGAACTTGTGTGGACTGTTGTCCTACTCTATAATTCTTTCCTTATCATTACTCCTGAGGCTCCAGGGGCATTCCATTGTTATCCTACATCACTTAACTACATCTCCTTCCTGTTCCTGTTCCTGATGCCCTGTTATCATTAGTGAGTGCTTTTCCACCCACTCTGCTACATATATACATATATACATACTTACTTCTTACTTTGGATTCCTCAGTTGTTCTTTGCCCTCCTTAGGCAGTGGCTGAGTTGAGTTCAATTTATACCTATGTACTACTCCTAGCTAATCCCTACATGCTTGTTTGGCTTCAAGGTCCAGCTGACCTAAAAGCTGAAGAAGGCTGTGACAGCCTCTTACCTATGTGTAAGAAAGGATCTTCATTGAATGTCCGGTGGACCTCAGACCAATCTGATGTTGGCCAAGCTTCAGAATAAACATTGCATGAGCCATTTGCATGTGATTAGGGATTGAGCAAAAAAGTCGAAAAAGGGCTTAAAAAGATGGCTTGTGAGGGATTCAAACCACTGGTCTGGCAGCTTTTGAAGTAAACAGCAGTGCAATATAACCACTACATCATGTAGCTCTGAAATCAATGTGAGATTGAGAGTATATATAGAGCTTTAGCAAGACTGGGAGAAATTTTGGCATTCTTCCTGCAATCATATACCATTGTTGTTGTAAGTGTCTAATGATCAATAACACATGATCAATAACACATGTCATAAAACCTATTATCATGCCCAGGAGGGCACATTGTTATGATGAATGTAGATTAGATTGCAATGAGCTGCATCAACCACTCTGGCAAAATGACATTGGTAATCTAAATACATGGCATGTGTACCTATGCAAGGTTCATGTAGCCTGCCATCTGGCCTCAGGCTGACCTCAGGAATTCAGCACTACATAGGCATCAGCATGCTTACACAATGGAACTTTGCCCAGACCTGTTTGGGTGGTATATACATATCTTTGTTTGATATTGACCTAATGTACATTGAATTTTTTTTTTCAAATGCCAAGTCAGGGCCTCAAAGCCTGTACAGTGTAGTAGTCTGGACAGGTGTCATATCCTGTGCTGCACAAGTCAACTCTGCACCTCTGGAGCCCACTCTGGACCAAGTCCGCTTTCCCACCAATATGCAAGTCCACTTCTCTGCCTTTCCATCTCTCTGCTTTTCTGTGCTATCTAATACTTCTGTTCCTGTGCCTTGATTCCTTATCATTCATACCTTTGACAGATGTTTGACATTTCTAATAATTCCACCTTCTGATTATTTCCACTCTGACTCACTTTGACTCCTCTTGACTCATCCCAGTACTTCTGACTCATATTCTGCCCATCTTCATATATCATTACTCTCAGTGGCTGTACCAAGAAGGGTGGTAGTAGCAATGGATGAATCAATTGACTGCATGTTGCCATGAAAAGAACTAAGTACATGAATTGTGGAATTCGTGACAGACAACAAATGGAGTAGGTTGGGAGAAAAAACCTGAAGGGTTTTTCAGCCCAAAACTGAAACCCAAACCTGGTGAGGGCAAGATGAGCTGTGATTCCTGAACATTAGGAGCCCAGTGACACATCATGCAAAGCTTGAGCCCCCTTGACTAGGCGGAGGGTGACTTACTAATTCAGCAACCTGGGGGCATTGTGAAATGGTTGAATGATGCCAAGGCATCATTGTCTGCTTGGAGGAACAGTGCCAGGATTAAAGTGTGGTTGCAAAGGTACAGTGTGAAAGAATTTCTGGCCCAGCGACCCATGACTTTGACTACATCGAAAGGGACACCTTTCAGTAGGTAGTGCAGGGTTCCTCCTATCCGCAGGCTGTGGCCCTTCAAGTTGGACAAGCTGCAGGCTTTGCTGACGGCAGTGAGTCGGCTGGTTACCTCAGTTTTTGAAAGAGGGCACAGGCCACTTTTTGGGTGCTTCCAGGAGAATAAATGAGCATCTTGAGGGGCTGGGTTGACACGGAAGTGATTCTCCAATGCGGCCTGAGGGTCTGTTATGCAGCCTGGTAGTGGGGTGCACTGTGTGTCTTCACCGGTAGCGGAGCACTTGGTAAAAGGGATGCGAAACTTCATAACCAGGAGTCCTTCTGGGTCCCAGAGGTGGAGCAGGCCTGCACGGGTGATGTGTTCTGATGGATTGAACTTGGAAATAGCTGGAACAGTGAACTCTCCAAGCCTGGCTACACAGTATAGGACTATTATGATGCAAGCGAAGATAGCGGCGTCACGTGGGTCGTCTAGATTCAGGTGAGCCCGGATGACTTTCACGGCTTCAATTGTGAGGGGAGGGCGCTGGCTGCGTTTGGAAGTTTTTGGCGTCAACCTGGTTGCCCCATTTAGAATGGTCTTGAGTTCATCTCGCTGGATGGACAAGGGATGGCCATGGAGGATGTGCCAAGCACATAAGGCGGAGGCATAATTGGTGATAGCTGAACTGGAGTATTTGGGTTCCGGGATCTGGTTGAGGTCGCTGTATACATGGAATATTAATAGGCCAGTACCGTAAAGTTCTTTGGTGCTGTCAGTCCAAGATGCCCCAATGACGTGTAAGATTCTGTCTAGCGTGGTTTCTAGGATTGGGGGGGCTGAGGTAGTGAAGTGGAATGGAGTGAGGGGGACGCTGGAATCCATAGGCATAGTCTATCTTTTGCTAAACAATGGGGGCGGAGGGATGACGGCTTAGGTGTGAGGCCAGACTTATAAGGATGGGGTTTTTATGAGGAGTGAGGCAAGTTTGCAGACGAGAGAGGAAGTGCAGTGTTGAAACGGACCCATTCAGGCTCAGTCATCGAGGAGGCTATGGTGGATGAGCTCCTCTTCCACCTGTCTGAGTGCACTGAAGCAGTCAAGAGCCTCTTGGTTGATGTGGATCCAGTCAATGGTTTTGGAGGTGAAGGAGCTGTAGGCTTCTTCTCGTGAGAGCCTGAGCTCTTTGGGAGAAAGTGGAGAGGTAGCATTGATGAGTAGGTCTTGGAGGTTGATGGGTATGGGTATGGTTGGGAGGAGGAGGGAAACTGGGGGGTAGATAGTGCAAGAAGGCTTATCTGCTGGATTGTCAGCACTTTGGATGTTTTGAGTGAGGATGCTGAGGATTCTGTCTGATCCTTTGATGAAAGAGTGGATTCTCTTGAAAACGGAGTTGACTGCGGGGTTCCTGTGCCTGCCGTTCCACCATCCTTCGATGACCCCCATGTTGTCACCATAGATGACAATGTTCTGAGGTGTTCTGAGGAAAGAGTGGACAGGGCAAGTAAAGAACTCGAATCCAATCACTTTGGCCCAGCCAATGTCTCACTGTGCTCCAGAAGTCTTCCATCCTGGGATGAAATGCCAAGCTCTCTAATGTTCTCTTATAACAATACTGATACCAATCTCTGAGCTGGCATCAGAAAATACTAGGATGTCTAGGTAGGTGGGGGGAGGAGTAACAGGGCGACAGACTGCTCCTGAGTGAAGTTTTTGTTCCCACCAACATAAATCTTCCACAATGCCTGTGTTCAAGGGGTGATGAGGCACGAATGGGCACTTACCACAGGTTATCAGCATACTTTTGAGGCCTGTTAAATATGCTCAACCATGAGGGATTGCTGCTGACACATGTAGTAATTTACCATAAAGCTACTGTATGTCTTTGAGGACATGATGATGGTGTTGTAACCATGCCTAAATTGCTGTTAGGTATTTAGCTACTTTAGGGGGACTCAGAGATACTGTCTGGCCATCTAGGTTCCATAGGAAACCAATGTACGTTGTCGACGGGCCGAAAGGTTGGTCTTTGGACAACTCCCAAGGGATTCCTAGCTCTTGGGAGATTCTGTCTACATCATCTAGGTTGTAGGTAAATTGTTGGTCGTGAGTAGAGCGGGGAGAAGATTGTGAAAGGTCTATGATTGGGCGTGAGGATTCTTCACTGAATTCTTTGGTTGGAAGGAATTTGCAGTGGGATCGGCCAAACCACAGCTGGCTGCCTGACTGGTGTAAACCTGACTTTGCAATGTCCTTATGCCATTCTAGACGAGATGCATTGTACAGTTCTAGGGTGGATTTTCTGATCTGAAACAGGATATGGTCATCAACCCACTTGTGTAACAGGCTGGTGCCATGAAAGCGAAGGATTTCAGCTCCACCATCTGCTAGGTGACCATAGCCCCCGCAAGCTGGTGCCGCTCCGAACGCCGTACAAGTGTCGAGGCAGGCGTGAGTGTCCGAAATGCGCACTACTGCCGCTGGCCACTGAGATGGATGTAGTGGCAAAGTCCAGTAGGCTTCAGCCACATCACAAGTCGTGGCTTCTGAGCCTGGTGGGAGTCAGGAGATGAGAAGAAATATGATGGAGAATTTTCCCCAGGTACAGGGGAAATCCTCTGAGACCGTTCTGGAATTAATAGATGGGTTAGGGTAGAGGCATGAAGGTGAAGATGGGAAGGAGAAGTTTTGTACAAGTCTAAATTTGCCAGGTTTTCCTGCTTTCAGGATTATGGCTAATGGGGAGGTTTGGAAAGCAGCCACTGTCTCCTCTATTGTAGATAATAAATAAGGACCTAAGTATCTTCCTTTGGAAATTTCGTTATCAATTATGGATTGGAACTCTTGGGAATAAATGGTAATAGATTCACTGTTGGGAGGGATTTGTACACAATATATTAAAGGGAAATCTAATGAAAAGCCATAGTGTATACCACATGGGATCTTGCCAAAACAGGGAAGGAGACCTGCTTTGGACAGGGCACGCTCCCAAGCCTCTGTGTTATATGGAGTTGGCAGTGCATGTCTTCTGAGCTCTAGGGCACTTGCTAGCTCCATGCATAGCCACTCTGCATCCTGAGCAGATATGTTTCATGTCATGCTTGTCAGTACAGCTGCCTTCTCTTTGCCACTTGCAGAAGATGATTTGGTCCAAGTTCTTGGTCTTGAGCAGGTGGCTGGCACAATAGATGAAAGTGTTGTACTGATCATTCCAGGTATGGGATGCTTGACAGTTGGTAAGGCCTCTGTTATGATGAGCTCAGCCAAGGCAGACTTTGCAGACTGACAGCGTGTTGCTTGACTGAAACACTTGGGGCTGGTCTTCTCGAAAGGTCCAAGGTTCCTTTGATATAGGCGGTTGGGGCAGTGAAGCGGATGCCTGGGGGGAAGGAGGGCGCTTGATGCCTGAAAAGGAGCAATTTCCTGACATGGCATTACCTGTTGAGGGGGGTAGGGATGAGAGTTGGGCTTGGTACAAAGCAGAAAGCTAGTGTTGATGGGGGGAGGGAATGTCAGAAAATTGAGGCATCAGCCCAAGACAGAAGGTGGACCTGGCAGTGGACAAACTGAGATGATGGTTGTGTGAATAAACCCAAAGTTGGTGCTGCTGGGTGACAGGTTGGTGGTGCCCAGGAGGGGGGGCAGGGAGGAAAGGCCATGACAGTGACAAGGAAATGTGAAAGGGAAAACGGAGAGAGAGAAGGAGATGCTAAAAACATCGCCAGGGAAAATAAAACTATGCATAATATTAAATGCACCTGTTGGAGTTTGGTGATTTCTAATGATTTTGCATTGTCAATGATCTTGTCATGGTACTCAATGATCCGTTGATCTGAAATGGGCATGAGACTGAATGCTGTGGGGGTGCCGATACAGGTGTGCCATTGTTGTCGAACTCTGCCTTGAAATACCAGTAGTGCATGTTTGTTGGAGTCGTTGATGTTGTGGCACCAGTGGTGACTTTTGATCTCTATCCAGAAGGATTGGACCATGTCTATCCTAGCTTTTTCCCAACTGTGGCGCTCCATGTCTTGAAGCATTCTGATGTTAGCTTTGCTGAACTCTTCCCAAGAGAGGTCTTCATCAGGTGTGCAGTTCTTCACTTTGGCTTCTGCTGCTGCCTGGAGAACCACATCTCCAGATTCAGACTGAATGAGAGCTGCCATTGTCTAGATCAGGGAGGGAGAAGTTGTTCCCGTGACCTTTGTTAGTGTAGTAGAACAGAGGGCAATAGTCACCCGAGCAAGTTTTGGCATTGGCATAGCAGCACAGAGTGAAAATCGGGGCATCTGAGAGAGGAGTCTTCAGGATGGGTACATATTTGTTCTTGTACTTCTTGTGTTCTTCATGCCTGGCGAGCTCCTCTTCTTCTTCCCTGGTGGCTTTTTCCTGCTCTTTGAGCTCAGTGAGGCAGGTGCTCTCAGTAAGCCTAGCTTCTTCCAAAGCTTCCTGCTGCCTGTCCCAAAGCTGACAAGTGTGGGCATTGTTAAAAAGCCAGACATTGGTGAGAATCAGGGTAGCCTCAGCATCTGACTTCCCATCTGCCGTGAACATGGCATGAGCATCAGTGTACTCAATTGAAGTGTAGTCAGGGACTTCTTGCTCATGTGGGTTAGCCATGGTGGATGGAAATGACAGTGAAAGGAAGGGATGACTGAAGGAGCGATGAAAAACATGAAAAGGGTGAGCACTATGCTAATGAGCTAGCTGCATGCCTGACTACCAATGGGTGAAAAGTGGCAAAAGGGAAGAGACAATGCCACTTTACTTACATCATATGTAGACTACATTCTTCATTTGCCTCATTCCTCGGCTAACGTAGAATAAAAACTCTGGTACTCTGGTGCCCTCCATGTTTACTTGTCACCATAGTATATAAACCCCTCTTGTACTTTGTATTCTGCAGTTTGAATATCAACTTTGATCACTCCTCTTCTCTGTCCACCTTAAGTCCATCTCTCAACACTTGAAGCTAGTCTTCTTGTTGTCACTCTGACCCTTTGACCTCCGACCTCCCCTTACTACTCTGTTCTGCTGTTGCTCTGCCTCTGACAACTCTGGGACAGCATGGAGGAACTCTGATCTTAACAGACTTTATATCTTTTCAGTGCCACTACAGTGGCAACTTGCAGTGGCACACATGACCAAAAAAGGCACATCTTCTTGTAGATAGCAAAAATAGCAGAGTATGATGCAACCAGGTACAGCCTTAGCCACATATATCAGCATGCTTGTAAGGTATGACTTGGAGCACTGTGCCCTCATCCATGCCACACTTTTCAGTCAATATTCAACTATTCAATGACTTAGAGCATGTTGCTCAAACCTTCCTTAAGTATCATGATGAAAGACCTTCCTCTTCCTTTGATAACTCTGATGATTCAGATTTCTCAAACCTTCCATTCACCCCTATCTCGCCTATAACACCCACTCTCCCTCTATCTGGTTCTGAAAATTAATCAGACTTGGATAATGATAACAATGCCACTACAGCAGTTCAGTTGTTGCATGCAATCAAGGCCTACTTAGATGAAGCTGCCCAGGCTCACTACCTTAATACCTCCTGTGCTGCTGCTGAAACCCTCACAGCATCATGCACTTGAGCATTTCACAGATTATGACCCTCATATTTTCTGTCAAAGAGTGAGGGTGAATCATGAAATATTTGACAATATACTTGATCAAATCAGTGATCACCCTATCTTCTCCAGCGGTCAGTCAAATAATCGCCAATTTCCTGTTGCCATACAGCTGGCAATTTTCCTCAATCATACTGGTCACTGTGGAAACACACCAATAATGCAGTCATGTTATCACAATAGAGATGGATGGCCTGCCCTGACAACTTCACAATGCATATGGAAGGCCTGTCATGGGCCCACTGAATGTATATTGAGTGGTGGTGAAAGCATGGGCAGGCCCAGCAGTGATTCAAGTGAAATTTGGTGTACATATGGACAGGCCTGCACTAGAGTACATGGCCAAATGCTGAAACATATGGGTGGGCCTGTGGGTATTGTATTGTCTGGAAATAATCTGCAATATACAAGCAGGCCCACATATAATTTCATGCAGGGATTGTGTAACATATGTGTGGGCCTGTGTTGGTGGGCTTGGGATGAATGGCCCTGGGATGTCTGCCCTTGGGATTGTTGGCCTCAGGATGGATGAGCTCAGGATGGATAGGCTCTGAATGGCTGATAAATGTATCTAGACTGTATCTGACCCACTGAGGCCTCTCCTGCCCCTGGTGCCTTCACTGGCCCACACCATCAGTCAATTGGGTTTCCATGTACATCAGAATCATCATAGTTACAGTTGGAAACATCAGGCCAATGGCATAGCATATACCCAAGCCTGCTCCATAAATACTGGACTGAACTCAAACAAGGGTGCAACACATAGGTTGAAGCTGACGTCCACTCTGCCTCCGACAACTCTGGACAGCCTGGAGGAGCCAGTATCTTAACAGTATATTCAAACTCCCACTTGTTTGAATTCACTAACTCCTATCTTTCATGGCTAGAGTCCAAACTCACTCTCAGACACTTCAACAAAACCCTTCTATTACTCCAATGCTACTGCAACTTAGTTCCTTCATGAGCAGTTGTAGAGGACCTGATACGGTTAGCCAATTCCGCCATTTCTCCTCTTGTCGCATTGACACATCAGCCTCTGGCTCTCTTGACCCTCCTAACATGCCAACTCTGCCTCCCCATGACAGCGCAACCTGCCCAGCGATGATGAACCTGGAGACGATGATCCCAGAATCAACGGAGATAGAAATCCCTTCAACAATGATAAATGCGTGCCTCTCCCACCCAATTCAATGATGGCACTTGCTGACGCCGTCTGTGGCCTTGCTGACATCACCTGTTGCAACCTCAACTCCGAACCACCTCCATCCAACAACCATACTTTGTCCTCTGCAAGGTCCGTGCCCAACCCCACCAGTTCTACCTCCGACTCTAGGGCGAAAGCTCAGCAAAGATGGTAAGCTGACCTCTGAGGAGCGAAAGCGCCACTTTGACCTGAAGCGCTGCATGTTCTGCGGCGACCCCGGCCATATGGCAAAGGATTGTTGCAAGTCCACCTCCAAGGCAGCCAAAGCCTGTGCTGCCACCACCTCCGCTTCGCCAGATGCTAACCTGTCTGCCTCTGCCTCAGAGGTGAAAAAATAGTCCGCAACTCCCAAGACTCTGCATGAGATGGGGGTTGCATTGACTCCGACCATGCAAAAAAGGAGACAAAACTCAATGCATCTGCTCTTTCCAATCCTAATTCTTTGACCCCATCTGTTACTATACTTTCTTATGACATCCCTGATTTTCCCGCTCTCTTAGATTCTGGTTCCAGTGACTGTTTCATAGATACTACTTTTGTTACAAAAAACAAAGTCAAAACTTATTCCATTCTGCCTATTCTCCTCCAATTATTTGATGGTACTTCAAACTCTTGCCTTACTGAAGCCGTAGACCTCTCCATTTGTTTCTCCACCAGTGATATCACCTCCGCTATATTTTATATGACTCCGTTGGACTCCGCCTGCTCACTTGTTCTAGGGCACAACTGGCTCACCCACTACAATCCATTGATTGACTGGGTATTGGGCAGTATCATGTTCTGTTCAATCCAGCAGCAAGTGCCAACACCCCTGATGTCACCTCTGCAACCCTTGGAATCCCCTCTGCCAGTTGACTCCACCCCTACCAATATGCCGCATTTCTCTGACCACAAGGCTCCTCACTGCGAACATGACCTAAAGATTGACCTGGAAGAAGGAGCATCTCCTCTGCTCGGAAATATGTATTCCCTCTCTGCTACCGAGTTGGGCTCCCTCTGTGCCTTCCTCAATGAACACCTTGCTAATGGCTTCATCTGCCCTTCCTCCTCCACTCACGCCACTCCGGTTCTCTTTGTCCACAAGAAGGACGGTTCACTCTGCCTTTGTGTTGAATTCCAAGGACTCAACAAAATCATGAAGAAAGACTGCTATCCACTCCCGCTTATCTCCAACCTCCCCAACTCTCTGAGCCACAGTAAAGTCTATACAAAAATCAACCTCCGGCACACCTACCATCTCATCCGCATTGCGCCCAGAGACGAATGGAAGACTGCCTTCCACACCTGCTATGGCTCCTATGAGTGGCTAGTAATGCTGTTCGGTTTGACCAATGCTCCGGCGGCTTTCCAGCATTTCATCAATACAATCTTCACTGATATGCTTGATGTCTGCGTCGTAGTCTATCTGGACGACATCCTCATCTACTCCCAGGGCATGGCCTCTCACAGGGAGCACATCTGTGAGGTACTCTGCTGACTCTGGAAGCACAGACTATATGCCAAACCTGAGAAATGTGAATTCCACACCTCCTCTGTTGAATACCTTGAATACCTCCTCTCCCCTAGTGGCCTGACAATGTCCACTGACAAAGTCAAAGCTATCACTGATTGGCCGGAACCTCGGAAAGTCAGAGACATCCAATCCTTCCTCAGTTTTGCCAACTTCTACTGCCGCTTCATTTTCAATTATTCCAGCATTGTTGTTCCACTCACTCACCTCACCTGGAAAAATGCTCTGTGGAACTTCTCCAATGAATGCCACTCTGCTTTCCAGTGTCTGAAAGACACCTTCACCTCCACTCCCATTCTGACTCATTGGGTGCCTGACGCCCCTATCATTGTTGAGACCAATGCCTCCAACTATGCCATCGCTGGCATCCTTTCCATCTGCTGCCTGGATGATGAACTCTGCCCAGTCACCACCTACTCCTGGACCCTCACTGCTCCGGAACCCAACTATGACACCCATGACAAAGAACTCCTTGCCATCCACGAAGCATTCCACTCCTGGCGCCACTACCTAGAGGGCTCTGCAACTCCGGTTGATGTCATCATGGACCACAAAAACCTTGAGTATTTCTCCACCTCCAAGATCCTGATGCACTGCCAAGCCCACTGGTCAGAGTTCCTCTCCCAGTTCAACCTTGTCATCCGCTTCTGCCCCAGGAAACTCGGAGCCAAACCCAATGCCCTCACTGGACATTGGGACATCTACCCAAAAGAGGGGGATAGGGACTATGCTCGAGTCAATCCTCACAATCTCAGACCCTCTTCACACAAGAACAGCTCGCTTCTTCCCTCTGAGCCACCATCCTCATACACCCTGCACTCCGTGCAAGCACTCTGTTTGATGTTGAGCAACTCCATTGGGACATCCTATCCACACTCCCCTCTGACCAAGTCGCCTCTGCTCACATGTCCAACATGTCCGACTCCCACTGGACAGTAGACTCTGAGGGCTACCTCTGCCTTGATAACTGGATCTATGTCCCAGACGTGAATGACCTCTGCCTCCGCATGCTCCACTACAAACATGACCACCCCCTATCTGGACATTTTGGTCAAAACTGGACTTTAGAACTCATCTGACGTGAATACACATGGCCAGGACTCCGTACATTTGTCAAAGAATGTGTCAGCTCTTGGACCACCTGCACCTGTGCCAAAGTCCCTAGGTACCACCCATACGGACTTCTCAACCAACTCCCGATCCCAGAGAAACCTTGGAACTCCATCTCCATGGACTTCATTGAACAACTCCACACATCCTCTGGTTTTACAGCCATCCTTGTAGTCGTTGATCACCTCTCCAAACAATGCATTTTCATTCCAATGCATGACACCATCATGTCTCTGGAACTAGCCAAGTTATTCCTACTCCATGTGTTTTCTAAGCACAGAGTTCCTTCACATGTCACCTCTGACTGGGGTTCCGAGTTCATCTCTCACTTCTTCTGTTCCCTCAGCAAAGAACTCGACATCTGCCTCCACTTCACCTCTGGTTACCACCTGGAGGGCAATGGACAGACAGAATGGATGAACCAGACCCTCAAACAATACCTCTGGATCTACTGCAACTACCAGCAAGACAACTGGTCGGAACTCCTACCACTCACAGAATTCACTTATAACAATATGCCAAGCACAACCACTGGAGTATCACCATTCTTCGCTAACAAAGGCTACCACCCAAACATCTCTCAGTATCTTAACACCCCCCCCCCCCCC
>KN825318.1:0-22324 GCA_000827395.1 Paxillus rubicundulus Ve08.2h10 | reverse complement strand
ACACCAGCACGGTCAGCGAAAGCTTTCCATTTCTGGCGAATAACCTCGCCAGTCAAAAGGAGCTTATCGGCCATTGCCTTCGACACCCAAAGATCTAACATTTCCGTAACCTTGGGATGTTGTGTCTGACGAACTCTCTTCACTGAATGAGCTACACCAGCAGAAGTTCCCTCGTACTCCGCTCGCCATGAAGCTTCATGCTTCAGCCAGTCAGATATTTTTGGCTGCTTGAGGTGAAGAAAGGGGTAGATTTTGTTGAAGTGGTTTGCTGTCCATGATTGATTTTTGCCATTGGTGTGATACCAATTGAGGATTTCTATTCGTTGCGCAAGTGTTGCATTTGCTTTTGTTTGGGGTTCCTCCTGTCGTCTGTGCCTTCCAACCTGGTCAGCAGATGTCTTTGTAGGCTGAGGGGGACCTGTAATAAATTTAGTTCACCTTATGTATTAAATACTGAAAATTTGGGTACCATACATTTCCGCTTTTTTGAACAAGCGATGGCTTGCCTGCCAGCAAGCTCCATTAGCTTTTGGACAATAGACTTCTCTTGCTGATTTAACTTCTCGAAAACAGCTTCATAATCTGAAGCCTTGTCCAATTCCTCAACCACACGCTCTTCATCCACCAAATTCCTGGTGTGATCCAACCATTCTTCATCAACCTCAGATATTGGCCGATTTGCCTTCAACTCAGCCTCAAGCCTGACTTTTCGGTCATGTGTCTGGTCTCGAAGCTTCTGAAGGCCTTTTTTTAGAATGTCGACAGTTTTCATAAGGATGGAGAAGTTGTCAAGTTGATGTTTCAGGCTGTTTTAGGTCTATGTTCCCATGGGGTTGTCAAAAAATATGTATAAAAAAGCATAATTATATAATAAAATTTCCTAATTTGGTATTACCTATGGGTTATCACACTCGAGATAGCTATGGGTTATGGGTTATGGGTTATGTAGGCAAAATCCCTGCAAACCAACTCGGGAAATCCAAAAAGGTATGGGTTATGAGGGAGTTGACTGTACATAGGCTACGAGGAGCTACAAAGACGTAGTCAGACCTACGTGCTGCTACGTTGGCTACGTTGTGCCCTATATCCGGAAATGGCAACTACCACCCGGATATTTTTCACTGATGAAGGGGGGATGTCGCAGACTCGTTTTCATCAAATGCCAAGTCAGGGCCTCGAAGCTTTTACGGTGTAATCACAGAAAAGATGACACCTCCTGTTATACCGCTGCGAAGAAGTTATTTATGTGCATCCCATCCCATCTCGTACTGTTGCTCTAAGGAACAGGAACATCCGAACATGTCGCATTACTGATTTTCTCGTGATGTGAGGGCCAGGGTGCTGTCTGCACATATAGATTTATGTTGTTTCTGCCAGTAGTCAATATTAATTCAGAACTCGGGCAACAAAAACCTCTGTCAAGTGCAAGTCCTCGGCGGACGCGAAACTTTGCTTGATATTGTTCGTCCAAGCCCTGACATATTTTACTACACAAACGGCTCGCACTACATGCTGGAGGCTCCTGCGATCAAAGTTGGCGTGTCAAAGGTAACCCTAGCTCATTTGTATAAATTTTCGATAGACATTCTAAAGAGCATCCCGAAGACAAAGGCGAAAACTAGCTATCTGAAGCGCAAGAAAATCAGGAGAAAAGCGCGCAAGTCTGCAGTGTCTCGGAAGACCAGAGAGGTTGGGGGCTCGGGATCTGAAGACGATGGGGGTGAACCCCAGGGCCCAGAGGACGAGGATGATCTTGCGAGCGACGTAGAGAGCGAGGAGGTCAGGGAAAAGGAGACACTGAAAGGCGACGAGCAACCAATATCACGGCCTAAGAAAGTGAGGAAAGTTGTTGAACAGGGAGATGCAGAAATGGGAGATACAGATATACAATACGAGGAGTTGCGACCTCCTGGCGTCAAGCCTCAGGGCACTCTGCCATCGTTTCCCCTACCTGCATTGCCGAATGCACCGCCAAAGTCTGTCCTTGTTATGCAAGGTCTCGATAAGGCTCTCATTCACGCAGAAGTCATCAATCCTTCTACCACGCTGCCCCTCTCGTTGAGCGAAGAAGCCGATAACACAGGTCTTGGTGCAAGGACGAGAAAGCGGTTGCTCGAGCTTGGCATAAACGAGCTCTTTGCTGGTCAGAGGCTAGTCACTAGAAATGACCGCAAAAGCTGATGCTGAGGTGTAGTGCAGACTGCTCTTCTACCCTTCCTCGTCCGTCACGGGACAGCTGGACAGTCGTTATATGCACCCTATTCCTGTCCTCGTGATGTCTGCGTCTCTGCGCCAACGGGAAGCGGAAAGACGCTCGCATATGTCCTCCCAATCCTCGAGGTGAGTACCAACATCATGCACTACGAACTGAGATGGTTCATGTCTGCTGTGACGCAGGTTCTGTCAAATAGGGTGGTTACCCGTCTTCGTGCTTTAATCGTTTTACCTACTCGAGACCTCGTCACTCAGGTCAGAGAAACGTTTGAGGCAGTTGGTAAGGGACGGGGCCTGAAGGTGGCAATCCTCTTAGTCTATTAGTGAACCTAGCTTACTGGTCGCACTTTTAGATAGGTACTGCGACGGGACAGCACTCGTTTGCTCACGAACAAGCACAACTTGTCTTTGGTACCAGTGACGGGTACGTGTGTCCTTCCCCGAACGAGGACCTTTTTGGAACTTCGTTGCAGATTGCAAGGAGGTTCTAGTAAAGTGGACGTCTTGATATGCACACCGGGTCGACTCATGGACCATCTGAACGGAACTCTCCACTTTTCCTTGCAACATCTTCGTTTCTTGGTGTGTATGCGTTGATGTGACGGCGGTACAATGTGCTGAGCGGCAGTGAATCCAGGTGATTGACGAAGCTGACCGCTTACTTGCACAATCCTTCCAAGACTGGTTGGCTCAGGTGCTCGCTGCTGTCTGCCCTAGCGCCCCTTCGGAAGACGTCTCCTCCGGATGTAGACCACCCTCGTATGATCCTGATCTTGTACCAACCTGTGACTCCCTTGCGCCTGCTTTCTTACGCACGCAGCAATTCGGTGACCCTCAGGTTGACGTTAGTGAGCGAAGGGAGCCTTCATGCCAAAAGCTCTTGTTCTCTGCCACACTCACGCGAGATCCTGGAAAGCTCGCATCTCTTGGTCTGCGGGATCCAAAGTATTTTGTTGTCCAAAACCAAGCCGTGGGGACAGACGCCGGTGCTTTGGATCTCGTCTCTAATAGATTTACCATGCCTGCGACGCTGACGGTAAGGATCAACGTATCTATCCGCGTGGCTGGGGTTGATCTTTGGCGGCTCAGGAGCATATGATCGTCTGCGAGGCATCAGATAAGCCTCTGATGCTCATTCATCTCATTCACAACCACTCTATCCGCAATGCACTGGTGTTCACGAAGTCGTCCGAATCTACATCACGTCTTGTCCGTTTGCTTGAGTTCTTTGAAGAGCTGAGGATGTCGGATGGAGGGCCCATTGTGATTCGTGCATATTCGAGCGACCTTCCTGCAGGTGAACGAAAAAACATTCTCGAGAAATTCAAGGCACAGGAAGTCCACGTGTAAGCGCCTGTACAGTGCTTCTGGCGCAGTTGAAATTTACCACCTCAATGATTGCAGGTTGGTTTGTTCTGACTTGATCTCAAGAGGCATCGATATCAGTCATGTTTGCCACGTCGTCAGCTACGATGCACCGGTCGACATCAGGAAGTATGTCCACCGGGTTGGACGAACTGCTCGAGCAGGGCGAGATGGTGATGCATGGACATTGGTGGAAGAGCAAGAAGCAAGTGGACGAGATATACTATTCTTGGACACGAGGCTAACTTTTTACAGGCACGGTATTTCAAATCGATGTTGAAAGAGTGTGATCATCTTGTAAGGGTGAAGAGGTTGAACGTTTCACAAAAGGAAACGCAACCCCTCACTGGAAATTATCAGGTCGGCGACTTGAATGTGGATTGCGTTTGACACCTGACACTGATAGGACCTTGTTACAGGCTGCACTGCAAATGCTGAAAGAGTCGTATGCACGTTAGGCTTCGGCGTTCGTGGGTGCTTGGGCAATGGCAGAAGCTGACAATGGGCATCGCACGCCTCTGGGGTGTTTGCTATACTGCACTGGTGTTTGGCTCATCTGCGCCTCCAGGCAAGAATGAGATAGAGTTAACCGGGCCAACTCCCGAGTTGGGAAGCATGAGGTTATGTAATTCGTCTAAACATGGCATAGCTGATACCGTGATCATAACAATGACTAAGTGACTGACTTTAGCCCCTGGGACGAGTTCCATGCGTGATCCCCCCAGTGTCAGCATGCGACTCAAGGCTACTACTAATACCTCGCACCCCCCGTGTCATCTCTTCCCCCCCTCACCATCATGGCCCTTTCCGTGGACAGCGAAAAGACCGTCCAAGACGATCCCGCAACAGCCTTGGTGAAGCCGGTGGGTTGGAATGGGCGAGCGGCTAACATTCTCAGGTGAAGTTCGCGCAGTATGCGGGTGTCCTTGTCGGCTTCAACTTCTGAGCGCTGAATGCACTCTCTACGCAGCCTCTTCTCCCTCAAGGACCCCAATCCTGCGCCTCCCAAGAGTTCGATTCATGATGCAGTTCTCACACCCGAGGCTTCTGCAGGTTTCTTCAGTCTGTTATGGTTCAGCTGGGTAACGCCTCTTTTGTCGCTGGGTTACGCTCGTCCTCTTGAAGCTTCTGATCTATACAAACTTCAAGATCAGCATTCTTCCACTAGAATCGCGGATGGCATTCTGGAATCTTTTGAACGTAGACGTAACGCAGCCAATGTGTATAATGCCCGGCTAGAGAATGGCGAGGTTGGCCCAGGCTTGAAGGGTATATGGTGGTCTATCCGGGGCGTCCGCTCGGAACGGGAGACGTCCTGGAGAGAAAGGGATGGCAAACGCAAAGCGAGCCTCATCCTAGCCATGAACGACAGCGTCAAGTGGCTGCTTTGGTCTTCTGGCATTTTGAAGGTTATAGGCGACACCGCACAAGTCACTAGTCCTCTGGTGGTCAAGGTGCGGACCACACGTTACGTGGAGATCCTTGGTGCTCATCTCAATACAGGCTATCATCAACTTTGCCACAGAATCCTATACGGGTCACATTGCGGGTACACACACGCCCCCCATTGGGACAGGCATCGGCTTGTCCTTTGTTCTTCTCGCTCTACAGCTCATCACCTCCTGGTGCACAAACCATTTCTTCTATCGCAGCATGGCCTGCGGCGTCCTCCTTCGCGGAGGCCTGATTACGGCCATTTATTCTCGAGCTCTTTCTTTGTCCTCTCGCGCCCGGGTAAACATGAGTAATGGCCGACTGGTCAACCACATTTCGACCGACGTGTCGCGCATAGATTTTTGTATGAATTACTTCCACATGGCATGGACCGCACCGATCCAACTTATCATCTGCCTAATCTTACTTCTCATCAACCTTGGGCCTAGTGCATTGGCGGGTTTTGCGCTCTTCATCATCGCGACACCTATCAACACCGTGGCAGTCAAGCATCTCTTCTCCATCAGGATAAAGAGTATGGTATGGACCGACAAACGCTCAAAGCTGCTCCAAGAAATGCTCGGTGGTATGAGGGTGATCAAGTTCTTCTCATGGGAAGTACCCTTCCTCAAGCGAATCTCCGAGTACCGACAACTGGAAATGGCGTATGTTTATATCCATAGGTTGTCCATTCTTGCTCATGCTCATCACAACTTACAGTTATATACGCTCGCTTCTCATCTTCCGAGCAGCACTGAATGCATTCGCCATCTCTCTTCCAGCACTAGCTTCCGTGCTCGCATTCGTGACATACTCCTTAACTGGCCATCCACTCGATGCTGCAAATATTTTCTCTTCCCTCACACTGTTCCAGCTCATCAGGATGCCCCTCATGTTCCTTCGTATGTTATTTTCGTTGTCTCTTCGAGATTGAACTGACCCAAATGTCGCACAGCCATGTCGCTCAGCTCTATTGCAGACGCGGCTACCGCATGCGAACGCCTTTACGAGGTCTTCGAAGCCGAGACATTAGACGAGACATTAGACCATAACAAGGATTTGGTCGTTGCTATAAGAGCAAAAGGTGCAGACTTTGACTGGGATAGTCCCCCACCGCAGCCCGAGGAGAAGAAAGGGAAAAGCGGTAAGAAGGGAATATTTGACAAGAAGAGCAAGTCTAAAGCATCCACGCCATCCACGCCGAGTCTAGTCGATGAAGCCAAGATATTCAAAGTCACAGGAGTCGACTTGGAGATTCTCCGTGGCCAACTCGTTGCTGTTGTCGGTGCAGTCGGAGCGGGAAAAACATCATTGCTCCAGGGTCTAATCGGTGAAATGCGACGGACTGCTGGTACAGTAGAGTTTGGTGGCTCTGTCGCTTACTGCGCACAGAGCGCCTGGATCCAGGTAAGTTCCTTCGAGCGTCTTATCGTGGTAACAGGACTGACGCATCTCGCGTCAAGAATACGACCATTCGAGATAACATTTGTTTCGGACGACCTTTCGAGGAGGAGAGATATTGGAATGCTGTGCGCGATTCTTGCCTGGAACCTGATCTGGAGATGCTCCCCAGCTACGACCTTACGGAGGTCGGTGAGAGGGGTATCTCTCTCTCCGGCGGCCAGAAACAACGGATCAACATCTGTCGGGCCATCTACTGCAACACTGATATCCAAATCTTCGACGTACGTTTCTCTCTTTATGCCGGTGTTGGAAATATACCGATTGTTCGTAATCAGGATCCTCTTTCCGCACTGGACGCCCACGTTGGGAGCACTGTCTTCCGTAACGTGCTCAAGAACAGTACAACTGGGAAAACTCGGATCCTTGTGACCCACGCTTTGCATTTTCTTCCCGAAGTCGACTATATCTATACACTGGTCGATGGCAGGATTGCTGAACGGGGTACCTACAACGAATTGATGACGAACAATGGCGCATTCTGCAAGTTCATAGAAGAATTTGGTTCCAAAGAGGACAATACAACCAAAGATGTTGAACACCCGGCTGAGGTAGGAGCAGAAGGCAAGAAGGAACAGAAGATAGGCGTCAAGGGGAAGGCTATGATGCAAGAAGAAGAACGGAATATTGGCTCCGTCAAGCTGAAAGTTTATAGGGAGTACTTAACTGCTGGCAAGGGCATGGTTCTCGTCCCGACGTTGTTTTTGTCTCTCGTTTTGATGCAAGGCTCGAGCGTCATGTCTTCGTACTGGTGAGCGTCACCGTATGATAACTTCTCATGCGTTCCTGACCTTTGTGTCGCAGGCTTGTCTACTGGGAGGAAATGAAATGGCACTATCCACAAGGCTTCTACGTGTGTTGCTTATACTAATTGAGCTATAGCCGACGTATTGGCTAATGTTCCTTGCAGATGGGCGTATATGCCGTTCTCGGTGTCTCGCAGTCGTTGACTATGTTCTTCATGGGTCTTGTCTTCGCCCTGCTGACTTACTATGCATCCCAAGTACTGCACGAGGTGAGATTCATGAGCTTGGTTGGTTCATCACTCACGAACATCATCTCATTCAGAGGGCTGTTACCCGCATCCTCTATGCTCCCATGAGCTTCTTTGAAACGACTGTAAGTCAAGGAAATTGCCATTCGATGTATTGCTCACACTAATCAACAGCCGCTTGGCCGCATCATGAATCGGTTTGCGAAAGGTGTGCCTGGTGAATTAACATCAATTTTCTTATTGCTGATCGATACAGACGTTGACACCATTGATAATTTAATCGGTGATTCGTTGCGCATGACCGCTGCCACGGCTTCGCAGATCATCGGTGCCATCATCCTGATCTCCATTATCTTACCCTGGTTCTTGCTGGTCGTCTTTTTCGTTTTGATTTGCTACTTCTACGCTGCGTTGTTCTATCGGGCGAGTGCAAGAGAGTTGAAGGTGCGCCGAGACGGCTTTAGATTTCTGTGAAACTAATCTCCTCTTTTCAGCGTCTCGGTATGCACATGGCTTCCCCTTCATCGTCGATCGGTGTAATTGACTGGGAATTACAGATGCGATCTTGCGCGGCTCTTTATACGCCCATTTCTCAGAATCTCTATCTGGATTGACGACCATCCGGGCCTACGGCGAGGTTCAGAGGTTCAAAGACGAAAATGTCGGGCTCGTCGATGTCGAGAACCGGTGAGCGTCTCAAGGCTTGAAGTGACCACCATAAAGGTTTCTGACATGATTTTCTAGAGCATACTGGTTGACTATCACGAATCAGGTGAGAACTGGTCTTCAGTGGCTCTCCGATGGTGACTAACTCATGATTAGCGCTGGCTCAGCATCCGCTTGGATTTTCTCGGGGTGCTTCTCACGTTTGCGGTGGCAATACTGACAGTTGGCACGCGGTTCAATATTGCACCGGGAGAGACTGGTTTGGTCCTCTCGTACATTCTCATGGTACAACAAGTACGTTCAGAGGATGCTAAGTTTTTTAGGGAACTAATGATTGTCTTTTCAAAGTCGTTCGCATGGATGATCCGCCAAATTGCAGAGGTGGAGAACAATATGAATTCCGTAGAACGAGTTGTGCATTACGCCAACGACGTTGAGCAAGAAGCCCCTCACCGGACCGATGACAAGGTGGCTCTCGCCTCTTGGCCCACCGAAGGCCGAATTGTCATGAAGGACGTTTTCATGAAATACCGCCCTGAATTGCCTCCTGTGCTTAAAGGTTTGAGCCTGGACATTTCTCCGGGAGAGAAGATTGGCGTCATCGGGAGGTGGGGTACCCACACAGTCGTTGGACTTCTTGGACTCACGATGTATGCAGAACTGGTGCTGGAAAGTCCTCAATCATGACGGCTCTCTATCGGATCGTAGAACTTTCGTCAGGGAGTATCCAGATTGATGGGGTTGATATATCAAAGGTTGGGCTGGAACAACTGAGGAAGGGCCTCGCAATTATACCCCAGGATGCTGTGAGTCTCTGGTGCGAGGGATTCAAGTTTGTTGGATATTATATTGATTCGATATATTTTAGTTCCTTTGTAAGGCGATGTGTTTGCCTTCGTATCCGTGATTTTATTGACAGGCCTGACAGTCTCGGGTACCCTCAGATCTAACCTCGATCCATTTGGTCTGTATGACGACGCTCGGCTTTGGGATGCTCTTAAGCGCGCGTATCTCGTCGAATCAAACCAGGGACAACCAAGCTCTTCGCAAGCAGACACTCAACCCGACACCACTAGAGGTCGTTTCGACCTGGATAGTGTAGTTGACAGTGAGGGTAGCAATTTGTCTGTTGGCCAGGTACAGCTTGTCCCTCCTTGCGATCTTGTTGCATTGCTAACTATGTCCAGCGATCACTGGTGTCGCTCGCACGTGCGCTGGTTCACGAGACGAAAATACTCATCCTTGACGAAGCTACTGGTATGTCTCTTGCACCTTCTATGCCACTTAACTAATCTCTAAACCCAGCGTCTGTGGACTACGAGACTGATCGAAAGATTCAAGATACCATTGCCACAGAATTCAAAGAGCGAACCATCCTTTGCATCGCTCGTAAGTCAACTTGTATGATTCATAATTATATGTGACTCTGACTGTCTATCACACAGACCGTTTGCGCACGATTATTTCCTACGACCGAATTTGCGTCCTTGATGCGGGAACCATCGCTGTGAGTTCTTCAGGTTGCACGAGCAACTGGCCGAACCAGTTACTGAGACGACGGCAGGAATTTGACACCCCCGCAAACCTGTTCGCCATTCCATCTGGAATATTCCGTACGATGTGCGATACGTCTTCGATCTCGCTAGAGGATATTGTCTCTGCATTGAAACATGCTACTAAGTAGACCAGGACACGGATACACAGGATAGCCTAAAGGTTTGGCAACCGTAATTACATAGATCACAAGTTAGGGGCCATAGCAATTACGTGTAACTTTGGCTATTAACAATTTCGTTACGACGCTCATCGCAGGTAGCGCTCAGTGGTGCTACATCTGGCATCTTGGACGGTGATCTTGTTGTGTTTCATCACTTCCCGTAGTACGCAGGCGGGGTAACAATTCCCAGTGGCGCATCGCCTCATCACTAGTAGTATCACAGCCCCCAGCGCTCAGCGCTCAGCCCTGACACTTCAAGAATCAACGGGTCAAGTCCTTGACTTTGGAAACAATTCAAATCGCTCATGTCCAAGCCACTGGAAATTGGCACACTCGTAGTTGTCGTGCTAAAAGCCCGACACCTCCACCAACCTTCGTTCTACAAACAAAACCCATACGCCCAAGCATCTCTTTCCGGCCTAACGAAACGGACCACAGTCGATCAGAAGGGCGGACAGCATCCAGTGTGGGATGACGAGCTGCGATATCCCGTCCTTGCAGATGTCGGGAAAGACAATGTCAATAGGATCTTGGAGGTGGCGTGTTACAAGGACGAGCAGCGAGGGGAGGATGTACTTCTTGGCAAAGGGACCGTGAATATTGAAGAAACGCTACAAATTGGCGAGTTTGACGGTATGTATACGATCATCTCATCATCCGTTCAGTGCTGACGGCAACTGCGCCTGTGTAGATTGGGTGCCCCTCGAGACTTCGGCTGGACCTAGAGGAGAGTTGTATCTCGAGATGACCTTTTACGCCAACGCTCCTCCATCAGTGACGCGCCGTCCTTCGAAACTTACCCTATCTGATCGACTCTCTCGTCCAGGTTCATATTACCCACAAGGACAATCATCACAACCGTTCCCGAGTTCGTCCTCGCATAGCGCCTCCCCTCAACCTGGGCGTCTCCCCGCTCTCATAGAGAGGACGCCAAGTCAACGGCTTCAAGCTCCCACCTCGGGGAACATAATACCAACATCATTACTCCCTGCACAGGGCCCTCCATCTACACAGGTGCCATCGAGCGGTGGTTTGAAAACCAAAGATGACTCGCTTCCTCCTACTCCGGATGATAAAGATGTATCTACTCCCTCAAGCATTGCCGGTAGGAAGAAGCCGGGTTATCTCCCTACCGTTCTTCGCCCAGGCGGGCGCAACAGTGCACGACCTCTGCCAGCACAAGCCAGAATACGGACGCCAAGTGGGGCTCGGAGTCCTCGTCCTGAGATGTCTCTCGCCGATGTATCTCATGGCCAGGTTGCGGGCGACCTGTGGGTGTCGTCACCCTCTACACCCATCTCCACACCCATCTCTATACTAGAGAATCCAGGCCAGGAGCATTCTTACGTGCCAGCGAACGTGATAGTCGAAGTGGGTTTGGCGCCTTCTATTATGGTGGAGCCCCAACAAGACCATATTCCTCCCTCATTCCCGACCCCGATCCCGCCCACGTCTCCTGGACCCGTTCATGGACAAGATTTGCAGGGCATATTTGAACAGTCTCGTCGTGGCTATGGTTCACCCGTGACGTCACCTCCCCCGCAATATCACCAGTATTCCCAGCACCCGAACGAGTATGCGCCTTTAACGTACCCCCCACAGCCGTATACTCCTCAGCCGCAGCAACAGCAGTATCCTCCGCAACAACCTCCGCACCCACAACAGCAACAGCGGTACGCCGAACAACAGTACTACCCGCCGCCACAACAACAGCACCAGCAGCCCCCGTATGCTCCTCACACTCCTCAGCCACCGCAGCCACCGCAGCCGTACCCACAGCCCTATTACCCAGGACCTTCATCGACTCCCCAACCCCCAGGCGCTTTTATACAACAGCAGCAGCCATATACCCAGAAACCTCCTGGTCCACCACCACCGCCACCGCCACCGCCACCCGCCCCGCCCCAGTCCCAACCACAATCGCGCCAACCTCAACAATCCTATATCTTTCCCCCTCCTCCTCCCCCGCCACCAGGCCAGACCCTCCATCTGTATACACCGCTGGCGCAGCAGCAGCCCCAGTTACATGTCTCAGCTCCTCCTCCGCCACCACCACAATTCCAGGGCCATGGCCTGATCGGCTCTTCGATTCAAGCCTCAGCTGGACAATCTACATATACACCTACGCCCCCTGCGCCTCCACTGGTGTCGAGCCAGGCACCGGCACCTCCGCCCTCGTCCCCGCCTCAGGGCAGTGGTACCTCCGTCGTCCAACTTCCGCCGATTACTACGTCACCGCCCCCACGGGCTCTGGCAGAGTCTGCACCTACCACCGGGGGAGAGGACCGAGAGACAAAGCCGCGACAGGTGGAGGAAGAGCGAAAGAGCGCCGAGTCTGCAGCAGCAGAAGCTGGGCGAGCGAGACAAGAAGAGGAAAGACGTAAGGCTGAGGAGGAGGCGGGGAGGCGGGCGGCAGAAAATGGGGAACGGAAGGGGCTTGTGGAGGAGAAGGAGGGGGAGCGAAGTGAAGAAGAACGGCTCCGGAGAGAGAGGGAAAGTGGAGACCAACAGGCACGTGAGGAGGCTGAAGGTAGGCGGCGTGCAGAGGAAGAACGACTGAGGCGCGAGGAGGAGAAGGGGCGGCTGAGGCAGGAAGAAGAAAGGAAGAGACAGAATGAGCTGAAGAGGGAAGAGGAAGAGCGTCTGAGGCGGGAAGAGGAAGAGCTGCGAAGGCGAGAAAAAGAGGAACGTAAGAGACGCGAGGAGGAAGATCAAATGAGACACAATGAGGAGCTACGGAAGCAACAAGAAGAGGAAGAACGTCGAAAACGTGAAGAAGAGGAACGAATTCGACGCGAGCGCGAAGAAGCAGAGCGTCGCCATAAAGCAGCTGAGGAAGAAGCCCGTCGAAGGCGCGCCGAGCAAGAAGCCGAGGCCGAGAGGAGATGGCAAGAAGAACTTGCTTGCATCAGAGCGCGTGCTGAACAGGAAGCTGCCGATGCTGCGTTTGCACGCGCTCAGTTTGAGGCGGAAGAGGCAGAGCGACAGAGGCAAGAGGAAGCGGATCTTGCTATGGTGCGAGAGGCACAAGAGGAGGCGGAACGAGAAGAGAGGATGGCTCAAGAGAGGAGACGTCAGGAGGAGGCTGATATGGAGGTCGCAAGGCGTGAACAAGCCCATGAGGAGGCACTGGAAAACAGGAGGCAGGAGGAGAGAAGGAGGAGAGTGGAAGAAACTGACCGGGAGTTGGCCAGAAGACTGGACATGGAGCTGAACTTGGGCGCGGAGTCCTCAGACGGGAGGCAACAAGTCACACGGTGATTAGAAGCGCTCGGGTGGGTGCAGAAAGGACGATAACAGATCTCACTGCGGAAACGAGAGCACCTCGACCTCACATAAGCCTTATCCAATAATCTTGTCATAGTATCATGCATGGTTACGTCAAGCTATTTGGCTTGGTTATTACAGAATCCCTATCGTAGTCCTACAAGAAACAATTTCTAATACTATCTATCACCCCATTCGAGGCTCACGTGTACGAAAATATCAACAAAACCACGCCAGATATCAAGAAAGGTCTAACTCGTATATTGGTCAACTTTGTCAGCAAGGAGTCATTGCTTCACAAAGCAAAGTCAAGGTCCATATCATCCATCACATTGGATGTTGTTGCCTTCTTTGAAGGGGATTGACCACTAGCCTTGTCAACAGCCTGTAAGCCTAGGCCTCATGACATGACATCATCATGTTCAATGTAGTATATATACACTATTGTACACACATGCAGTCCTCAGTTGCATACCACCTGGCCTGTTCTTTAGCTGTTCTTTATACATGTTGTCACTCTGTCACTTGTGCACTTCAGTGTTTCCCACTGTGCCCCAGAGCGGATCTCCACAGCCCTCCTTTATCCTTTTTCACTCTGCATGTCATGCAGCACATCTGTTTTGAGGTATGATGCAAATGGCATTAGTTTCATGCTGTTAAGTCTGGTTCCTCCAGGCTGTCTGGAGTTGTTGGAGGTGCAGCAGTGGATGTTGGCTTCAACTTATATGTTGTGCCCTTGCCCAAGTTCAGTCTGGTATTTCAGAGGTGCAGAGTGGTCAAAGGAGGGGTCAGGGAACAGAGGGTTGGAGTGATGACAAGAAGCCTAGCTTTGAGTGTTGAGAGAAGGACTTAAGTGGACAGAACAGAGGAATGATCAAAGTTGATATTTGAACTGCAAAATACTGAATACAAGAAGGGTTTATATACTATGGTGACAAGTAAACATGGAGGGCACTGGAGTACCAGAGTGGAATGGAATGTGGGTTAAAGTCATTGGAAAAATAGGGAACAAGTCAGGAGGAGTTAAAGCGAGTCAGAATGGAATGAATGGGAAGGTGGAATCATTAGATATGTCAAACATTTGTCAAAGTATGAAGGATGAGGAACAAGGTACAAAATCAGGGGCAAGAGAGATAAGCAGAAAAGTGGACTTGGATAAGTGGATAAGCAGAGTTGCATATAGGCAGGAAGCAGAGTTGAGCCAGAGTAGGCTCTGGAGGAGCAGAGTTGACTTGTGTGACACAGTATATGACACATGCTCTGAAGTATTAGTTGATAGACACAAGACCTGTTTGCATCCTTTGAACTTGGCTTGAATGTCTATAGGAATTATCTTATGCAACATGACACAATCAATGAGAGACTCATCAATCTTCCTGGATGATGTGGCAAGAAGAGGTTTGGGACATATCTATAGAGTGTGATAACATCTCTATGATAGTCAAGTTACTTATGTGCATAGCACTATAAGGAAGTGATAGATAATGAGTCACCAGGACTTCATGTATAATCAGAGATACAAGATGTACTTGATATAGTGGGTAAAGGACTATAGGTCCTGTAGGTATCAGCTTATAGTAGCTGATTATCAACTCATTGTACTAGGTGTAAGACCTAAGTACTTATAGGTTCTGTGTCTACACCTGGACCATGCTGTGTACCAGTTTAGCCTGGTAAACTGTACTGATATACCACCTTATATGGTAAGTATAGAACATTGTAGAACATCTATGTGTAATGCTTGAAGTACCTATGAGTAATCTTGATAGTGTAAGTGTATCACATCTAATGGAATGTTGGTAATAGTCATAACTGTACTTATCATGTGATTACTTCAACAACATCCACCTTACTTGATGTGAGGAGCTGTGCCACATGAGCAGTTTTTCATGAACTCACATTTTCAGGATCACATCCACCTCCATGATATCACTGTCCTTGAGCTTCAAGTCATATTCACCTGCATGAATGAACATTCCTTGATGGTTACATACATCAGGACACATAACCTTTGCATCCTTCAGATTGTGAGTGGTCATCAGGCCAGCATAATGTCCAAGAGGATCCAGTAGGTCTCCAATGCCCCAGCCTTTGGTACCTTGGTAATAGATGCCAGTGTAAGCATTTATTACAGATGTGAATTCATACTGCACAACATACCAGACATTTTCTTGGTGATGTTCTTTGATGGAGTATTCTTGGGCATGGCAGCTCTTGTGTTACCTGTAGTAACTAAGTTAAAATAACATCATATCAAGATCTTACTATCACTTACTTGGATTCACAAGCATACTGTAGAGATACAACCTTATGTTCATTGATTTTTTGAAAATCCAGACTGATCTTTGCCTGATTTCTTATCGGAGCACATTGGTGAGGAGTTTTTTCCTCATTTGTGATGCATAGCGAACCTAAGGTCATATCTCTACAGTAGTAGATTCTATCCAGGGTGGAGCCAGACAAAACATTAATGGTCAGGCAGCATTACACTTACTGCCAATACTCTCATGCATCATGATGGGAGTAATTGTAAATGCTGCCTGTGAATTTGGAAGATCTCTGAACAATGCTTCAGTATGAATGATGAGGGGGTGGCAATTCTCCTACCAGATAGTTCAGTAAAAGAGTGTTATGGGAGGCTGCTTAGATGGAGGTATGCCTGATGTTGCATGAATTAGGCTCCAATAAATTATATAGAACAACAACACTGAGACTTACTGTTCCTGGCTGTCTCCACCTCAGAGCACAGTGTAAGTATAGTGTTGTGGGCAACACATGAGCACTCTATGGCTTCTGGAGGACATGGTGTAGGAAAGCAGTCTTCCCCATAATTGCAAGTGCCAACTTCTAGTATCCTCATTGCCCTACTGGACTAGCCAAAGCTCTACCATTTATTCCATCCACCATCTGTCACATCTACATCTTATTCCCTTGAAATTCATCCATATCTGTGTGACACCCACACCCTGTCATCACAGAAATTTGTCTGCCTTGACAGATTCTGGTGTCACATCCACCCATATCCTGTCCTGTCCATCCTAACTTGCTGGTAAGCCTTTTTTCTCTCTCTTTGCACTCCTTCTGGCAGAGAGAGTCTGTGGTCCACTTTATATGTATTCCCTCTGTTCTGTTGACTTGTACCTGATGTTTTGGTTTGGTTTGACACTGTTGTGGGTATCCCTGCACTATAAAAGTCTGTACCTAGTCTCTTTAAAATGCATCTTTTGTCACCATGGACTTGAGGTCAGACACACATAAGACCTGGATGAAAACAATGCCTCTACCGACTCCTCTACACAGCCTGGTGCTCTTAGTTCTCCTTATACCACTCTGCCTGTCTGCCTGCCTGTTAAGATCCGGGTCCTCTGGGCTGTCCAGAGTTGTTGGAGTGGAGTGGACGTTGGCTTCAACTTATATGTTGCACCCTTGTTCTGAGTTAAGTCTGGTATTTATGAAGGGGCAGAGTGATGGCAGATGGTGGAGTGGAGTAACCACGGAGTAATGGTGGAAGGAGATGTCAGAGGTTGGAGGGTCAGAGGGATGACAAAAAGACTGGCTTCAGGTGTTGAGGGAGAGACTTAGGATGAACAGAGCAGAGGAGTGATCAGAGTTAATATTTGAACTGAAGAATGCAAAATACAAGGAGGGTTTTTATACTATGGGGACAAGTAAACATGGAGGGCACTGGAGTGCCAGAGTGAAGTGGAATGTGAGCCAAGGATGTCAAAAAGATAGGATTAAGTTGGAAGGAGTCAGAAGGAGTCAGAATTGGATTAATCAGAAGGTGGGATTGTTAGATATGTCAAATGTCTGCCAAGTGTGAAGGATGAGGAACAAGGTATGGAAATCAGGGGTAACAGAGATAAGCGGAAAAGTGAAAAAGTGATAAGGTGGAAAAGTGGAAAGTGGACTTGGGTATAGGTGGAAAGCAGATTTGGTCCGGAGTAGGTTCCAGAGGAGCAGAGTTGACTTGTGTGACATGGGATATGACACTGCCCCAGAAACCCCATGGAAAGCACTCAACACTTGCACCTATATCTTCTAGAGACCAACAGATTTTCCCTTCTACAGTTCTTCTCACATGAAATCCCTCCTGGGTTGATATTGCACCCCTTCTTTTATTATTCCCTCTGTTCTGACCCCCTAACACCAGGAAGGGGCTTAGATATTTTCAATGGGATATTGCCATTGTCCAGAGCACACAGTTCAAATTGTGCCTTTGCCTTTGCTAAGCTCCCAAATTCAAGCTGAACATTTTGGATCAGCTTCAATTTATCATGCAGATGACAAACTCAGAGTGTGACTTAAACTGACAGATGGTAAGCTGAAGTATGCTCCAAGTTTACTGAATTGTCCTGAGCAGTCTGGCCTTGCAAGAAACTTGAGGTGCCAAATTTCACTGTGGTTGGTGATCCAGTATTCAGCACCATTGCCTGTCTGGTCATGCATAGGGTGAGGAGTGTTCCCACAGGCCACCTCTGTGAGAATTGAATTGGCAGTGCAGCAACCAGCCTTTGTTGCAATGTGAAGGAGTGTAACCACCAGTGGAGTAGGTTTTTTACTCAATGTCAGTAGATTCACTTTTAACCCAAGGAGATGTTGGGCAGGATAGAGATGTGTCATATCCCATGTTGCGCAAGTCAACTCCACTCCTCCGGAGCCCACTCCAGACCAAGTCTGCTTTCCCGCCCATACACAAGTCCATGTCTCTGTGTTTCCATTTCTCTGCTTCTCCATTTCTCTGTTTCTCCACAATTCTGCTTCTTTCTAATACTTCCATTCCTGTGCCTTGATTTCTTATCATTGATACCTTTGACAGATGTTTGACATCTCTAATATTCCACCTTCTGATTATTTCCACTCTGACTCACTTTGACTCCTCTTGACTCATTCCGCTACTTCTGACTTGTATTCCGCTCAACTCCAATACTCTGGTACCCACTGTGTTTACTTGTCCCCATAGTATATGAACCCATCTTGTACTTTGTATTCTGCAGTTTGAATATTGACTTTGATCACTCCTCTTCCCTGTCCACTCTAAGTCCTTTGCTTGACGCTTGAAGCTAGTCTTCTTTTTTTACTACTCTGTTCTGCTGTCGCTCCACCATTACTCCGTGCCTCTGCCCCTTTGTAAATACTGGGCTGAACTCGAATAAGGGTGCAACACATAAGTTGAAGCCAAAGTCCACTCCACTCACTCCGACAACTCCAGACAACCCGGAGGACTTGGATCTTAACAAGATGCCATAAAGTTTGGAGCTAGGAGGGGCATTGATGGACTTGGAGGAGGGCTAGAGAGTGTATCTGATGATGAGGAACAACAAGTCTGAGAGTGAGTAGCAGTCATTTTTGAGATTGAAAGACAAGTAGTCAGAAGGGGGAATGGTGCAAGAAAAAATCCCAAGAACAAACACTTTTATGTCTGCCAACAAGATGCCCAAAGAACTTGACAATGGGTACCAATAAACAAGACTCCACATGCAAGAAAATCCTGCCATCAGCCTATACTAATCAATAATTCCATGCAAGTCATATACATAAATGTGTGCCTTCCTTCCAGAAAACTGGTGAAGTTTGCCAATCTGAGTTGCAGATTTGATTACTGGGCTTCCACCATTTCCACAACCATTATAATTCCAAACCTTGCCACTGGAGAACAAGCAAGCTGTAAAATGGAACCCTCCAATGTATATGATCCCCTTTAGAAGAAATAATGCACCCAACAAATATTGGCCTGACAATTGGCAACAACTTTTAGACAGTGTCATTTCCCATGTCACACAAGTCAGCTCCACCCCTTCAGAGCCTACTCCAGACCAATTCTACATTTCTGCCTAGATGCAAGTCTGCTTCTCTGCTTATCCCCAAGTCTGCTTTTCCACTGATCTCTAATACTTCTGATTCTGTGCCTTGTTCCTCATCCTTCATACTTTTGACAGACATTTGACATATCTAATAATTCCACCTTCCAATTCTTTCCATTCTGACTCACCTTGACTCCTCCTGACTCATTCCAATCTCTCTGACTCATATTCTGTCCAACTCCAGTACTCCAGTGCCCACAGTGTTTACTTGTCACCATAGTGTATAACCCATTCTTTTATTCTGTATTCTGCAGTTCAAATATCAACTTTGATCACTCCTCTGTTCTGTCCACTTAAGTCCTTCTCTCAATACTTGAAGCTATCCTTCTTGTCATCACTCCAACCCTCCATTCTCTGACCCTTCCTCTGACCACTCCACTCTGCCACAACTCCGCAGCTCTGAAATACTGGACTGAACTTTGGCAAGGGTGCAACACATAAGTTGAAGCTGATGTCTGCTGCCACACCTCCAACAACTCTGGACAGCCCAGAGGAACCAGACTTAACAATGACACCCATCAAAGTGCCATGGAATGTCTCAAGAACAAAATAGCAAGTCCCCCACACTCTGTCAGGTAGACTATGAGTGCAGGCAGGAAGTCATACTCACAGTCAGCACATGTGTCATTGCAGTAGGCTACATCCTTTTGTAGCTTGGGGAGGACAGAAAGTGTTATCCAAACCAGTTCAGGTCCATCACCCTGAACAAGGTGGAGAGCTGTTACTCTCAATCCAAGCTAGAACTATACAGGTTGTTCCACACATTGTACACAGTCTGAGTCTATGCCTTTGGAATTGCTACCTTCACAGTGGAACTTGACACCAAATACATCAAGGGGATGATCAACAACCTTGACCTCCAGCCCAATGCAACTATCAACCAATGGATAGCTGGGATTCTGCTATTCTCATTCAAGTTGGTGCATGTCCCAGCTGAGAAACACACAGGGCCAGATGGTCTATCATATAGACCACAGACAAATGCCAATCCTCCTGTCCTCAATGATCATGAGGACTGGTTGGATGTCTTTTATTCTTTTTTGATTGCTGTTATCAATGACCAAGGGTTCATATCCCCTGCAGTGACTAACCTTTCTGTTTCTTGAGTGCACAACACACAGCAGGCTATCTCCACTCCCCAGCAGCACTCCAGCCTGCCACTGCTCTTTTATTTTGCATTCACAACATCACTGACCAAGACCACTGCCCAGCCTACAATTCTGAGGTCCAGAAAGGCAGTAGGTAAAGAGACCAAGTTGGCATGGATCCAGGACTTCCTGGAGACCCATAACCACCCAGCTGATATCTCAGATGTGGAATATGCATCCTTCATCAACTCTGCATCCCACTTCTTCCTTTTGGATGGTTCATTATGGTGTTGGGAGCCACACAGCTGGCATCAGCTAATAGTGCATGAAGCAAAGCAGTACAGACTTATAAAGGAGGCCCATGATGACCTCAGGTACAAAGGTGTCTTCACTGTTCGTACCCAGCTCCTTCTGTACTTCTGGTGGCCATTGCTTGTCAAAGATGTCAAGTGGTATATCTGCACATGCCATGAGTGCCAGATCCACCAAACACAGAAACTACATATTCCACCATCTGTACCTGTGATTGGCAGTCTGTTCCACAAGGCTCACATTGACATGATGCAGATGCCAAAAGTGGGAGGTTACCAATATATTGTCCAAGCCCATTGCATGCTCTCTGCTTACCCAGAGTGGCAAATGCTTCAAGCAGAAAACAGTGTAGCATTGGCTGCTTTTATTTTCAAGGATATCCTCTGCAGATGGGGCCCTCTTTCCAAAATTATCACTGATAATAGTCCACCATCTATCCAGGCTCTAGATGTCCTTGCTTCCAGGTACAACGTCTGCCACATCCATATATCCCCCTATAACTCTCAGGCCAACAGAATTGTTGAGTGAAGGCATTATGATGTTTGTGAAGCAATCATCAAAAGTGCTGAGGGGGACAAGTCTCACTGGTACTGCTCAGCTCACTCTGTCTTCTGGGCAGAATGGGTAACTATAATCAAATCAACATGTCTATCACCCTACTTCATTTCCCATGGCATAGAGCTGCTATTTCCATTTGACCTTTCCAAAGCTACTTACCTGGTCCTGCTACCAGACATGGACCCACTCTCTACTACAGGTCTCATTACTTGGTGCACCCACCAGTTGCAGAAATGATGGGAAAACCTGGATGCCATCTGCTCCAAGGTTCTCAAAGCCTGCTTTTTCTCTATAAAACAGTTCAAGAAGACCTTCAAGAACTGGATCAAGGACTATGATTTTTCTCCAGGGAGTCTAATACTCACCTGGAACTCAAGTGTTGAAAAGGAGCTGAACTGAAAGACCAAGTCATGGTATATGGGTCCCATGATAGTCCTTCACCAGACAACTGGTGGCTTGTACCTGCTGGCCAAGTTGGACAGGTCAGTTTCCAAGCTCTGATTTGTGGCATTCTAATTGTTGCCCTATCATCTGCATTCTACATCATGGATAGCAGTCACTGCTATCACAGGTTTGGATGAAGAGACACTGGATTACCTGGCAGGAATAGAGGACAAAGACCCAGACAATGAAGAACAAGCCTTCAACAACCTCACATAACTCTCACAATCACTGACACAAAATACTGTCTGTTCCCTAATACTATACCTCTCTGTTTTACCCCAGGTTTTGTCTGGTGTTATATTTCCTTCTCACATAATGCACCTTAGAAAACAAAGAAAACAACCAAAAAAGATCCCTATAGGAATATACAAAACAAAGAAAATACAAAGCCATTACAAAACAAATGCCTCTGCTCCAAGCCCCTATACCCCCCACAATGTTACCATATACCCATCTCAATATTTTCATTCTAATGCACAATCAGGGGCCACACCTGTTGTATGATATCTTTCCTTTACTGTCCATCTGATCACAGTCACTTGGGCAGAAAAGAGGGACCAAGCACTAGGGAGATGAAGACAGAGTGGGCAGGATACCCATGAAGATACCCAGGATGTCTCTCATCATTCTTTGGAATTCTAATCATAGGCAGTCCTTTTACTTACTGTTTTTCCTTTACCTTTTGTCAGGCCCCCAGTGAGTTTGGACAGACATGGACATGGACACAGACATGGATTAGAAAATGCTATAAATGCTACAGTGACTCCATAAACCATTGCAATGTTTGGTCTAAATGCAATGTGCAAGGCATATCACAAAGGGGCGTGAGAACCTCGCTTAGCTTTGGTGACGCGCATTGTAGTAGTCACTCCTGGCTACAAATTGGTCCCTGGGTCATGTGATTTGCTTCAGGGGCTGTGGAGATATGCCAATTATAAAA
>KN825317.1:0-22334 GCA_000827395.1 Paxillus rubicundulus Ve08.2h10 | reverse complement strand
AACTCCGGGGTCGCGGGAAAGCGGAGTTGGTGTTCTGGTTCCGGAGTTCACTGTATTTTGTCAGCTACTAGTATCCAAATTCAATCCTCTCAGTGCCCAGCCTTCCTATTTACAATGGAGAGCACCTTTGAGGATTTCATTCAAGAAATTGCAAAGGCTGCAAGAACTACCTTGCTAACATCACTGTCACATGGCTTCATTGGAAGCATGGAACTCCAGCAAAAGGAGAATGAAAGCTGCTCTCTGATGGTGTTGGCTACAAAATGGTGCTCAACTCTATCAAAGCAAAGAAGGGTAATCCTGTTTTTTTTTATACTTGCTGAAACCTATTCAATCTGAAGAAGTGCACACATATTCAGTAGTAACTACCCTATCTACTACATCATTGATACCTTCATTTAGCCCCCCATGTTGTTGACAATATGGGACAATTCTGGAATGATGGAGTATGAAGAATTGGATGTGGCTTGGAACCATGATGGTGGCATGAAAAGCCAGATTGTACATGGTATTTTCATTCTACCCCATCAGCTTTGCTTACCAATTGTTCAGAATATGCTACAACATGGTTATATGGTGAAAAGGCAGAAACTTGAGGACAAATATACTATCAGCAATAATCCTTTGTTTCCAGGGAAGCACATATACACCAGTGAGGACAAGACTTTTTGGGAGTTGACTCCCATTCATATTGAGGTTTGGGCTGTTGCTATTGCTTGTCTGCTTTCAGTTGAATATTATTGAAGAATTTGCTAACCTATTGGGGTGACAGGCAAAGAGTCAAGCCACATATGATACACCACCAACATCAATGCATTTTATTGCTTTGAACACAATCAAACCACATTGCCCTGAGCCAGGAGCATCACTTTCAACATCCCTGCATACCACAAGTTTATTAGTGGTATGTTTCAGATTTGGAATGTGCCCTAACATGACAATGAAACTATGTACAAATGTCATTCTACATGGTTATTTTGTGGAGGGTCACATTGATGTCAATGGGGGTCAATGTCCAGCAAAGGTCTGGCAAGGGTTTGTGAGGGGATTTCTGTCAAATGCTGAATCAGGGTTAAGTGGCCTGAGGTCAGTCTGAGGTCAGGCCATGATAAGCACATGACTGAAACAAAAATGCAATCAATGAGATTTAAATCCTTGCAATTGATGCCATGAACAAGCAATACTAACATGAAACCACTACACCATTGGCGCTCATATCACTCTATACAAGTGTCACATATGTATACATAGTCACTTCAGGACTTGAAGAAATTTCTTGAGATTCCACTCATAACTACAGCACAATCACAACAACAGCAATAGTAGGTATTGTACTTTTATTTTCTAAATACATGTAGTAGATCTATGAGCATTGGACCATTTTTTCCAATGACGAGAAAGACCTCTATGTGTGGACAGTACTAAAGTAGTAGACTAGAGAATTTAGTGGAAATGCAATCATGTGACTGCAACCTCCACCCGCCTGACCTCAGAGATTTAAGGTCACGCGTAGGTCACACAATGCCCTGCGAATCGGTGCCCAAACACTCGGCACACGCTCATGCGGCAACACCATCGAGCTCCCATAATACATATAGTGTCCACAGGATTTCCTTCAAATATTTGGTAGAGCATTAACACACTCAAAGGCCGTGGACTTGGTCACAGCTGTAACGGTAACAGGAGCTACAAACTCAGATGCGGCCCTGGCAGCTTGACGTACTGTATGAGCACTTGTCGTCGCTAGTGACACTTGGCGTGTGGAAGCAAACTAGTTCAATTTCGTTGATTATAAATCGGATCACTGTTTTCTTGTCGGAAGTGGTTGTATGTACAGGCATTACGATCTGGGCTGATGGGTGTGAAGTCTCGCACAATCCGCATAGGTATAGCCCACCAAGATTGGTTATTCCCTTGGATCTCCGATATGGAATGAAATGAGAATAGAGGGACCCAGACCTACATGGCGTATGCCGTACAGGTCACGTACGACATGACAAGCAGCTGTAATATAAGCTTCTGCAGTCGTGAAAAAGCGAATTCGAGCGAACTGGTTTTTTTTGTTTAGGTATAGCTCAGGGACCTGCCTTTTTCGTCGGTGTGTCTGCCAACTATTACTCACCACTGCATGGCGAAAGAGTCGTCAAAGGTCAACGTAAAGGCATGTGCCTCCGATGTAGGGCCAACTGAAGTAGATAGCTATAAATACAAACCACTGAAACTTTTTTTCTCGGGTCCACTTCTCTCGCAGTATGTTTGATCTTATCCAACGCCCATTCCTCCAACTTGCGTCGTTGGTCCTCGCCTCCATTGTCGTTGTGTATGAGATCGACCGTCGTCAGACGCGAAGAAAGCATGCTCTCCTCCCTCCTGGACCACCAGGTGATCCACATGGCAAATAGTGGGTGCAGGGTGTCACCCCCACTGGCGTCTATTTGTTAACCCTCTGGTAGCCCACCTAGGCTCATTGCAAAGTGGATCGAGGAATATGGCCCCATCATCTCATTGAAACAGGGCCGCGACGTGCTGGTCATAATCGGACGTCACCATGTAAGCATGTTCAAGTTGGTGGTGTGCATGATTGACGAGCTTCCTGGTCCCTAGGAGGCCACCCAGCTCCTGGAAAAGCAAGGGGCGTGCTTCGCGGATCGACCTCATACTGTTGCTGGGGGGGACATTCTCGGCAGGGGAATGAGGTTCATGCTTCTGAGCACGTGTGACCGCCTTCGTCGGTTTCGCAAGTAAGTTAACGCAGCTCATAAGTTTCTAGTACTCACATGCCGATCATGCCTAGGGCGGCGCATTTGCATTTCCAGCCCAAGGCCACGCTGGCATATGATGCCGACCAGACCTTGTACGCAAGGAATGTCATCCTCGATTTGCTGGAGGACCCGGACTCGCATCAGCTGCACATTAAGCGGTAAGTAAGCCGACCACGCCAGGGCAACATTATCAAACTCATACCTGTGTTTAGGTTCTCGGGTTCAGTCACGCTCCGAGTGATTTATGGGAAGACAACGCCCACCCATCTGACAACTGACCCCTACCTGCTCCATCTTAAGCGCATGGTCCCTGTAGTCCAGGGTGCTTTGTTGCCTGGTGCATACAAAGTCGACCAATACCCGTTCCTTCGGTATGTGCCTGGGTATGGGAGGCAACTTAAGAGATGGGGAGAAGAAGAAGACGAGATGTTGATGGGGTACATGAATCAATACAAATCCCAAATTGTGGGAACATATCCTCGTTTGCATGACCCTGGCTCACAGCCTCCCCAACAGACTTCCGACAGCGGGCCACATTCTGTTGCGAAAGATATTGTCACGCGTACTGTCAACGAGGGGAACTTCACTGGACCTGAAACTGCATACTTCCTGGGGTCCCTCGTTGGTGCGGCTTTCGATACGGTACGTGTCCCAAAACGTTCGAAGTTCTGATACAGGCTGACCATTGTCTTCGTAGACCCAGGTGGCTATATCCACCATCATGATGGCTGCCGCTCGCTTCCCTGAACACCAAGCCGTTGTCCACGCCCAGTTGGATGCGATTGTGGGAAGAGATGCTGGTACGTCTATTTTGATGTGCGCCATGTTCATATTGTAACGATAGTGTAAGCTCCAACGTTCGCGGACTGGGACTCGCTCACTGAGGTGCAAGCATTTATCCTTGAGGCTCTTCGCTGGAGACCAGTCAATCCGTTCGGTCGGTTTTCATGGCTCGCCTGCTGATACGCTCCTGATGTCCCCATTGTTATTAGGTGCCCCCCGCCGTGCTTCCAAAGACGTTATCTGGGTATGTCTCCTTTCGATGCGTCCATGGTCGTCATTCTGAGAATCGACTTGCAGAACGGTTATTGTATTCCCGCTGGTGCAACCGTGTTTGGAAACCACTGGTAGGGCAACCAAGTATACCGTGTGTGATAGGCAGCACATGACTCCTCGATTAGGTCTATCGCACGTGACCCCGAGGTTTTCCCTGAACCTGAGAAGTTCAACCCCAAGCGCTGGTTAGATTCGGATGGCAGGATCAACGACCTCAAGGCATTCTCTTTCGGCTTTGGCCGGAGAACCTGTGTAGGATCCAACTTGGCGCTTCGGTGAGTGACGAGCCCAGTGCGACGTGACGAGGGAATGACCAAATTGCATGTTGCCAATAGATCGTTGTATATTGCCGCCGCCACTCTCTTGTGGTCGTTCACGATATGTGAGGATCCGAAGAGACCCATTGATGATACGGCGTTTGTACCCGGCATCGTTTCGCACCAGAAGCCGTTCAGCCTGGCATTTGAACCACGCCTTGACGTGGAGATCTTGAAGGAGATCTTGAGTTCAAAAACGGGTTGAATTTCGGTCGGTCTGCATTGTTTGTGTTCTGTTTTTGTGTAGATGAGGTGGCCAAATACCCTGAGTTCGATTTATCCTTTTAGGACAGCGTTTGCGGCCACCCATGTACTTAACGCGTATTATTTAGTGTACTGACGGTTAGCCTCGTTGAAGGGACCATGAACTGATTACCGGGCAGAAATTGTGCAGTGACCGCGAGTGATGTTCTTGCAGCTGGCATGGGTGTCCAAGGCCCCATCAAAGCAAAGGGATAAGGTCCCCTTGTGACAACATCATGATATCTTCCGGTGAGCGAGGCTGATATGCTTGTCTCTGATATAAATCAGACAGTGGCGTACGCTGCATCATCAACGCTGTGGATAGTATGTGTCACCTGGAACTGGTTCTCGGAGATATATTTGCCATCTGTCCCAGATATTCAGTATGATGTGGGCACACCCAAAGGCCGCCATCGGACTGACTATCCTCGTCGTTGTTCTCGGCACGCCAAACCGCCTCATCCATGTCCCTCGCAACACCTGTCTCCACGTGCCTCTTAACCAGTCTCTCCTTGGCCCTTCCCAGATCTATCTGCACCCACCATCGCTCGTCCATGAGCGCAGCGGCTTGGCTCCACGGTTCGACATCCAGCATGGTATACAAGCCCTCGATGACTACGATGCGATGGCACGGACGAACAGACACAGCGTCGGGTGTGGGGTCTTTCAGGGCGTGATCAAACGAAGGAGCCGTGACCACCGATCCGTGGTCGTCCAGCGGACAGCGCAAGCGCTCGACGAACGAAACATACGCACGCGCGTCGAATGTCCAATGAATCCCGCGGCGGTCGTGTGCGAGTTTGGGGTCTTCCATGGCATCGAGCTGAGCACGGGTGAGGTGCCAGCCGTCGAGGCCGACCAGGACAGCTTGGTCTTGGTCTTGAGTTTGTCTTTGAGCGTGGGTGGGGGCGTCTTGTGTGAGGAGGGACGTCAGGTGCTGGACTAGGCGGGTTGCGAGAGATGATTTCCCGGATGCAGGGACGCCTGCGATGGCTACGAGTAGTCGGGCTGTGTGTGGGATACTGAGAGTGGGCTTATCCCCGTCAGGAGGGAGTCTAGGCGATGCTGAAGGGTTGGCTGAAGAGCTCACGATTTAAGTTTGTCCACGAGAAAAATTGCTCGCTCTGCGATGGTGTTCTCCATGATGGATCGTAGATGGTAGACACGTTGACTGAGACGAACGACGATAGCCAAGAGGAAGCTAAACTTTATTGCTCTCCCGGTTTCGTCTCATCGCGGGTCCTGTTCGTGGGTGTTTGGCTGCGATGTCAACAATTTTTCAAGGTTCCAACTAAGAACTTGGCAAGCTGTTGACGAGTGTGACCTGGGCCAGGCCCCATCATGTCAGTGCCAGTCTGAACAATACCTGTGAGTGCTGTGCGCCACCGCCAGTAGTTGCTCTTGTACTCAGGCCGCCATTATAACCACTCGTCTGCGTTCTCCAATCGCGAATCATAGACGCGGGTGGCATAGCGATGTTAAAACCAGGACTTGAACAACAAACGTTAAAAAGGTGGGTTCAACCAACTTGAATGGCGTTTGCATGTGGATGGCAGGATAACTTGATCTCTGCGACAGAGCAAACCCGAAGACCATCCAAGACAAGTTTCTTGTAGGCTATCAAGGATGGTGAGTGTAACATGCCAGTGATCTTTCGCACCACCCGCCTCGCGGTGGCATGTTCACTAGTAGCGTGACCAGATCGAAGCGTTGATACATTTTCTGAGCTTCGTCTTGTCTTCTAGGTTCACCTGTGCGGGAGATGGCAAGCCAGTTGGTGAAGGTGCGCCCCAGGTCTTAGCATTCGGGCTCATTTCTCAAGACTACGCACTACTCTCCCCTTAACAACGCTCAGGCCACCACGGATGGCTTCACTGGTTCAATGCCCCTATCCCAAATGGCGGACACCCCAACATTGATCTCTGGCCTGATGTGTCCGAATATTCTCCCTCTGAACTATACCCTGCCCCAGGGCTCAAGACTGCCAACGACGAGCAAGTCTTCCTCTTTTCATCTCGTCATCAAAAGACTGTTCGGAGACATTTCCACTGGATGGCTCTTCATGGCGTGGATGGCGCATTTCTACAGCGGTTTGCGGGGGAGTGCGATCTGGAAGCAGGCAGTGGAGGCATCCGAACAATCCGGGATGAGGTTGGAGATCGGGTGAAGGAGGCGGCCGAGGCGGAGGGCCGAGTATACGCGATCATGTTCGTTTGCTTGTTATCGCTACTATCTCTCCTCGTGCTGATCCCTCCTGGCCAGGTATGACGTGTCCGGTGTCTCCCCCGATAAGATTCAACGCATCCTAGAGGAAGACTGGAAGCATCTTCTCCACGATCAACACCTAGTTGACAGCCCCAATTACTTACGCGAGAATGGCAAGCCAGTTGTTGCTCTCTGGGGTGTGTCCTCCATCATCCACAAAAAATACCATCCTCTGACTTACTCGCACCTGCCAGGTTTGGGCTTCAACGGACGCAATCACACACCAGACCTCGTACGCTCGATTACTAAAACGTTCCGTTCCATCACTCCAGCAGGTGTATACCTTGTGGCCGGTGTCCCAGGCCACTGGCGAACATCAGTCTCTGATGCAGATCGCAATCCGGAGTTTGTGCGAGTGTGGACGGAATGCTTCGATGCGCTTAGCCCATGGACTGTTGGGAGATACGTAAATGAGGAACAGGCAGACAACTGGGGCGAACAATTCGTAAAGGCCGATGCTCAATATCTCAAGAAACTGGAAGAAGATGGCGGAAGGAAAGTGGACTATATCCCAGTGGTGTTACCCGGCGGGAGCGTAAGCTCATTATCCCCACTCGTCACCCGTATACTGATATTCTACGCTCGTCGCAGGGATATAATCTCTCTGGCGGTAAGTGGGGGAGGAATGACATAAAACGGAATCAAGGTCGGTTTTTGTGGAAACAGATATATAATGCTCGCCGAGCGGGGGTACGCACGATATATGGTGCCATGTGGGACGAGTAGGCTTTTCCCTCTCTGAGGCTTTACCAGATGTCTTGACCGACTGTCGCAGATATGACGAAGGCACTGCTCTCATGCCCGTCGTGTCTTCCACATCTCAACTACCTGTTCACCCCGCGTACAAGTTCCTTGCGCTTGATGCAGATGGGTACGATCTTCCCTCGGACTGGTACATGCGCGTCGTGGGCTTCGCGGCGGAAGGATTCCACGGTGAACGCACGTTGCTGGAGACGTTCCCCATTAAAGAGTTGCAGGACTATTGGGAAACAAGGCCACATTACGAGGAGCTGGATGCTGGGAAGGTGCAACAGAGGCTGACGGAAGAAGCGGGGAATGCATTCAGGGCATGGGAAGCAGCGGCTGCAGGCCAGGGTGCCATCGACGAGGTACCCCCACCTCCGTATACCGAGGAGGAGATACAACAAGAGGAAGTTCGCCAACAACAAGTCCAAGGCGCGCGGGCCCCACTGGGGCAATCGAGCGGTGGTGGACCCAACCTCTGGCCCCAACTCTCGCAGGACCCGGGACCTGCCCCACCCCTCCCTGCGAGGCGTTCGTCCCTTGCGGTCTCCGGGAGCGCAGCCTCGTCTTCATCCGCCTCACTAGGACGCTCACAATCTGCCCGTCCACCTGCCGTGGATATGTCCTCCCATCCGTCTCAGTCCGTCAGGCAATCGACTAAACCCCAGTACCCACCCGAGAAGGTTGAGGTCGTGATGGCACCTCCTGCTGTCCCCCCGCGGCGGCAATCCTCGCCTTCGGGCCCCAACACTTCTGTCTCCATCTCGTCCCTAGCAGACGACTTTGCCCGACAGAATATCTCCACTTCTCCACCTTGGCCATCCATAGAGAACACGTACCAGGCAGGCCCCGCCACGTCGTACTCTTCCAACATAACTGTTGGCGTGCCTTCTTCTTCAAGCCCTCCCATCGAGTTAGGCCATGAAGGGGGGTGGCGCCCACCCCTGGACTCCCCACGTCCGTCCTTGCTGGGAGGGACACATTCACCTCCTTGGCAACCTGTGCATGCGCCTAGCCAATATATCTTTTACAGCCCGTCACAGATCCCATCTCATCTACCTCAGCCTCTGCCTCAGTGTCTTCGCCCAGGTTCACTTCCGCCGTCTCCTCCCACGCGCCCCCAAGACGTGATAGCATTCCCTGGCGTCACACATTACGGTCCTCCCGAAGGTGGACTAGGGTGGACTGGCGGATCGGGGAGTGGGACACAAGGCTTCCCCAGTCCCGGTCGTGTGAGCCACTCGTCGTCGTATACCCCGCAGGGCCAACCTCAAGAAGCATATCCGCACTACTTCTACAATCAGACTACGACCGGAGGACCGCAACCTCAGGGAATGGGGCCCTACCCACCGGACGGATACGGACACGATCATTCGCACACGCTACATTCTCATTCGCCACCTCCAACGATGGTGCAGGGTGGAATGTCGCCGCCGCCTTCTATTCCACCACGTACGTATTTTGTTATTTACACAGTTTTTCTTCGGTGGACCTTTTTGTTTTTTTTTGGAGTCAACACGTACTGATCCTGTTACGACGTTCTAGGTCCCCCGATGCACCCTCAGTCCTCATCGTACTATGCGTCCTCTCCGTCTGCGTCTTTTGGTGGAGGCGGGAGGAATGCGTGGGATACGGTCGAGGGGATAGCAGGGAAGGACGCGAGGAGGCAGTTGGAGAAGAAGATGAAGAGTTTGACGCAAAGTGAGTTGCTCCATTGCAATTTTTTTGCCCCATCCTCTTGTGTGCCTTTGGGGCTGACTCGAGTCGCCGTGATTTCTATAGCGGGGACGACCTTGTTGAATAAGCTCAAGTAGGGGCGTTGATGGGAGGTAAGAGGATGCTAATTACATGGGACGAACGTTGGAACCGGGTACATACTTGGCGTCCGCGACTTGTAAAACTCTTGATCATGAAAAGTATACGGTGTACTTTAGACAATCGTCCGCCCACGAAAGGAGGGCTGATTGCCAAGTATAATATATATGAGTGGGGTTTGAGCGCACCGGTGAGAGTACTTGCTGCTTGGCACGGTACTGACAAAGATCAGAAATCTGTCCGGAGGATTTCCTTGCGCGTGCATGAAAGGGAGCCTTGGTGAGCCCGAACGCTGCAGAGCCGGATTAATGCGGTGTGTCTGCTACGAGCGGTCGCCTCGGCCGTATCATAGCAGTAGTACGTGGCGGCCTCGAGGTGGCCCTCGCTTCCTGACTTCTTGATTGCTTTGGTACAATCAGCACGCCATCAGCGTGAGCCTCGAATAATCCAACTCGGGGAGCACACTCGGGCCAGTGATGTAAAATCCAGTTGGCAACGACGATAATTCACGGTTGGGCACTACGGCGTCTCAGCAGATCCGCCAGTGCTACGTACGAAGAATGCGCGCCCACTCCCAAGGTCACCCTCGTAACATACTGACAAGCATCATAATATCACGGGTGCTAGCGGTACAGACGAGTCCATGCATGGTACTAGAAATAACGGGTTGGATAAATACCATAGGGATCTTTACAACGATCATAGCTATAGGGCGACAACGATGGGATGCGGAAGGTCATAGGAATTCCACGATGAAATCCAAGGGCTGGGCAAGAAAGGAGAAAGATAACAACACGCCGAAGGGCAAGGAGACGTGATAGCAGGTAGCGACCGACCCGGATCAACTAGTATCGAGGGAAACCAGGGATAATTCATCCCATCGAGGGTCAAGACGCAATCAAGAAAACCTTTCCACAAAGAAGTAGCAGCGAAGAAGTGAGCAAGAAAGATCTAGAGTGGTACCATTAAGGGTGTTTTTTTTTTCGGGCTGCAAGAAAGAAGTGTCTTGGTGGAAGAATGAGAAGGGAGGGATGGACCCCATCAGACCATGACGAGCCTTCCCATCACGTACGTCCCCCCGTTGACGAGACCAAGGTTCATGACGTCCTTACCGCCAAGGCCGATCGCAGGACCAGGGAGCGTACCACTCCAGCCACACGGGTGATACGGCAGCGGATCCACGTTGTCGTCCCATGAGTTACGTTCCTCGATCCACTGGTTGGATGTAGTGTCCTTGAATGCAGTGACAGGCGGAAGAGGGATGCGAGTGGGTTTGGTATATTCGGCGGGGGTGATGTTGAAGTCAACGAGCGACTGCGGTATCCATTGCGATGGGGACGGAGCGCGTCGCCTCCGCTTGGCGGGTGGTTTAGATGAGGAGTGACTCGGCGATCCTGGAGGAGAGCTCGGGCCTGCATCGCTCTCACGCGATCGTTTGGTCGAACGCACCGAAGACCCAGACGCAGGGGAGGCGGGGTCTGTGGTGGTGGAGCCACGTAGCGGAGGAGAGACATCACCAGCTGGCGAGCCGCCAGGTGTCGTGGATGAATTCATCTGACCAGCGCGGTTCACGGCGTTGACGGGTTTGAGAATGCAACGCTTGACGTGACGATTGAGGTTGGACGCGACGCCAAAACGACGACCACAGGTATCACAGACGAAAGCTAGGTAGGCAAGTATGAGTTTATGAGGGTGGAATCGATCGAGTTCACGAACCTTTTTCACCTGTGTGCACTAGTAGATGCTGGGGAGCAGAAATCAGCGACGCGCGTTTATATAGAGATGCGGGGGGCTAACCTTTCTCAGCGTTGACGGCCTATCGAAAGACTTTTCGCACATCCAACAACCATGCTTCTTCTCGCGGGGGCGCGGACCTGACCCTTCTGGCTTGGCTGCACGGGAAGAGGCGGAGCGCGAAGTATTAGCGCAAGCATTGCGGATTGATTGTGTGATATCCGAGCTAGTCGCTGATGACGAGGAGGAGCCAGAGAGGGACAGGGCACCGGGGAACGAGGAGGATGTGTCGGATGAAGCACTCATGGTGGATGAGTCGGGGATATTGATGCAAAAGGAAGACAATGACGGTATGTGAGACGGGGATGCGCTTTTATCGGTGGATGGATACTCGAGGTGGAGCTGATGTGGGATGAGATACGGGAGGGTATCTGACCACTCGCACGAGGAATGGCCACCTGCGATGGTTCTGAAGCCAGATAAAGACGGGGGAATATCAACCGAAACGGATGGCCCTGTGACCATGGAACGCAGTGCCGGCGTTGACGAGGTGCTATCTTGGAGAGAGCAACGGTCAGACTGGACATCGGCGTACGCGCCGTAGATGGATGATCTATCCAAGAAGCGTGAAAACGAGTCCGGCGAACTGTGCTGAGAAAACGGTGGGCCGGAGCGAGTCAGTGCCATGCGCTCCTGAAAGACCTGCTGTGGGTGAAAACTGGTCAGCTGGGCTGAGGTGCTCGGGCCTTGCAACATGGTGGAACTCGGGCTGCAGCGGCGTTGAGGAACGGCTGGTACTAGGGAATCGATTGAGGACAATGATAGATTTCACATTGGTCTGGTGAGGTGCTTTATATATATTCTGGTGAGGCTCATCTAATGGCATCAAGATGGATAAACCTCGAGGTTCAGTTCTATGAAGCTCCAGACAATCTCCTCCAGGGCTTTACGGGATAAATTAACATTCAACTCAGCGGCCCAAACTTGTTTCTCGAGCTCTTTTGCCTCGATGAACACCCGTCCTGCTTGCTGCATGTCATTCGAAGCAACCAAGGCTCACACGCGCCGCGGAAGGTCCTCCTCCTGCTGTACAAAGGTTGGCACATCGATTTTGATTTGATGGCCACCGGCGCAACGAACAATGGCAGGCCTTCCCCCACGACCAGATAGTAACAGCGGCCCTATGCCCGGGCATAGATCACGAGCCACAACGCAAAGAAGTGAAATACCATCCTTGGTTTGCCTCGTGCCTGCTGTGCTGTGTTCGCTTATCGAACATCGCGCGCCTTACTACCTTCTGCGTGGCTTCGGCGGAGAGCGAGGGTTCTATTGAGTCACACCAGTGAACCACATTCATCGACGATCTCGGCATCTTACAACAATCTCGAAACATTAAAGCCTCGCGATGGCCACGGGTTCAACCTTTTCTGTGGGATCGCAGTCGTCGCACATAGTCTTCAACAGAACCGCAAGGCAGAAAGGGGGCGGCCGCCGTAGAAGCTACCATTTCTGCGAACTAGCGATCATAGTTGGAATCGACCTTGAGCCGTCCGCTCGGTCAACGTCACAATCGTGACAGTGAAACAGCAAGTTTGTTTGCATTTGTTATATTTCAAAGCTCCTGCCTAACTGGAGCAAACACCATTCTCATCACCAACCAAATTGTCATAGGCCGTAATTATCCTTCGACATTGGTTCGCCATGCCTATTTCGTCTGTCCAGAAGGCTGCAATAGAGGAAGTCATCGACTTGTTGGTTTCCACAACACCAGCGCGTGGTAAACGTCAAGTGTCTTCCATGTTCTTGGATTTGGTGGATAGGGCAGACTGGCCTGAGTACTATGAGGTACTTGATCAACGTTCCTTTGTGATGCACAGCTGTACAGGCGTCTTTCAATGTAATGTAGGTTATTCCCGAGCCCCGGTGCATTAACGGCGTGCGGGCCAGCGTGGCGAAGAACCGGTACAAGGATCCATTGAACGCGTACACCGACTTGTCGCTCGTGTTTTGGAATGCGTTATTTTACAACGAACCAAGCAGTCAAATCGCGTCGGACGCCGAGATGCTCAAAGTGGGTCATCCGCTCTCTGCCCATACATGCCGAGGACCAGACGGGCCCCGATCTGAACTTGACTCTTCGTTTTCAGAATGTGTTGGAGACTGAATGGCAGAAGCGGTCCGTGCTTCCTGCACCACGCCACTCCCCTCCACCTTCCTCTCCTCAAAAGGTTCACGGAACCCTCCCTGCTGCTCCGCCGCAGCTCAAGACAACCCAGTCCGCCGGTTCACCTACTAAACCGGGAGCCGCTGATGCCAAACCAGCAGCTGCCACCAGCAGCACAAGTCCACAGGTTCCAAAGCCCGCCACACGCCTTAGCACGCCTCTCCAAGCACCATCTCCTGAGATTGACATCGACATTAATGTAATGTCGCCTGAGCTTGATGGTCACATCGAAGACGTCGTAATGGGATCGGTGGCCGGAGAAGAGGGGAACGGTGATAGCGAGGCGATCATCCGCCAGCTAGAGAAGAGCTTGCCGCGTTGGGAAGGGTTTGGGAATCTGGGGTGGATGTCCCATGTTAACAAGGTGAGTGATTGCATTTATTCAGCGCAACCTTCCTAGGCATTGGCTTTCATCGACGTCTCATTTTACCGCCGGTATTACGCATAGGAGCAACTCCTAGAAATCGTGTTGGCGATCAAAAGTCACAAGGACATCATGTGCGTTTTTGCGATGATCCCATACAGTTACGTGAGTCATAAGATGAAGTGTTCTTCAGCGGAAATCGTTTGGCTGTTGCACTGGAGGCTGTTCCCGAGGAGCCAACTTCACCCCTTTTGTCCTTCCATGTAAGGAGCCATAATCACCATTTCTGTCCGAGAAGTAAATTTTATAACATTCCACCTAGTCACCATTGTCCCTGAAATTGATAGAGGTAAGCATTGCAGTCTGTTGCCGTGCGATGTACGACAACATGGACCACAGGGACGTGCCCGGTCAAATTCCTACAAGACTTCGAAAGATTTTGATTTAGACATGGCACGTCTATTCGAAAAAGCACGACGGTGGTATGAGCCTTGCACGGAGCCATATGGCCGTGTCCTACTCCTCCAGGTAGACATATCTGTTGACATGACTCGATTGTTCTGATTTTCCAACATCGGAAATGATTCTAGCGACTATACCAAGCCCTTACTTCCCCGTCGGCCCCCTCTGGGCCACCCTACACGTCTGCGACCAATTTTGCTTCCATTCGCGCGGGACCTGGAACTGCGCGACCCCTGCATTCCACAGATTCAGAAGGCGTTCCTGGCGTCACCACATTCCGCGTGTCGACCAAGGATCGAAAGTTTGTGGAAGAAGTACACTTCAAGGGCTGGAGTATCCGACTGGCAGATTGGCTGCATATCAGCAATCCGGACGATCCTAGCCGTCCCATCATTGGACAGGTCTTCAAGTGCTGGATCTCCGATGAACCGTCGGTGTCTTGCCTTGCAAGGTTCTTCACGCTACTAATCTCGCGGCGTGCAGGGCGAAGAAGGGACGACCTGGCCTCTCCATCTGTTGGTACTACAGGCCTGAACAGGTAAGCCCATCATTTAATTCGTTCACGGCGTGCTCATAATGTTATCAGACCTTCCATCCGGCACAAACCCAATTCATGGACAAGGAAGTTTTCAAGACTAGTATGTATCCACAGGCGGTGGAAACCTTTTGTTGAGAATGATTTGCTGACTTCCATTGTGGCAAAGGTCTCTTCGCAGACCACCCAGTCGAAGACGTAATTGAGAAAATTGCTTGTCAATTCACTGCCCGTCATATCCGCGGGCGACCTCGCCCCCCTTTTTGGTATCCTGGTTGGCCCCTGTATGTTTGCCATTCCCGGTACAATGATCGCGAACGTCTTTTTGTGAAGATCAAGAATTGGAGTTCTTGCATTCCAGAAGAGGTTCGGAAAAACGAGGAGTTTATGCCTATTTATCCCTTTGAGCGCCTGGTATATCCCACGAAGACGGGGAGTCCTTTTGTCGGTAAAGGGGCGGTAAAAGGACCAGGCGGCATCGGCGAACCGATTGAAAGAGCCGATGGGGACAAGATCGAGGGAGGCGGGACAGGGCGCAAGCGGGCCAAACGTAATCCAGGACCGGACGCCGGTCCAAGTGCTACTTTGACCAAAGCAACGATGACGGGAACAGCTGTTGCATCTGGCTCCACCCCCACCTATTACCAACCAGCGCTTCAGCAGACCGAACAGACCCAAAAGCCGTATTCCGGTAGCGGAGACACAAAAGACCGCAGCATGTTGACAGCTGCGGGGAACTTGACCGTGCCGCCTCTGGTGGAAAAACTTCCTGCAGAGACAAGTTGCGTGCTTTTTCCCGCTTTCTCAGTTTGTCTTTCGTGTTGCTAACGCACGTATGTAGCGAAATTCTTTGATCGTTCGCCTGACACAAACGAGGTGCTATGGTTCGCCGCTCCGCCGTTGAACATCGCACGCACCCCAGCACCTAAACATAGTCTTGCTTACCTCCATTTCCTCGCAAAGAAGCGGAAAGGACAAGAAGCGCCCTCGGAGGCTATAGATGTTGACGATGCAGAGACTACAACGACAACCTTAAACAAAAAGCAACGAGGTTCCGTCCCACCGACGACGACAGAGATGGACTTGGATTCTATATGAGGTCAGGTTGATGAGGGATGATCGATGATGACACAAATCGCGGGTGTGTTACATATCTCGACATGTACGTTATACCTTCTGATCGGTTGTTTGTCAATGAAAAACCATGCGCTCGTCTTTGATCAGTGGGTATAAATGACTGGAGAAGGCTTGTACTCGGTGTCATTAATACGGGAAAGAACCGTGGCGACGTTCTGTTGATTTCTCATTCCCGCCTCAGTTCTACTATTGCTCACTGCTTTTTTTCCATTTTCTCTTGACGCACATGAGGCTCCACATCGCCGTTCTAACAACGTTTTAATCAACATTTATTAATGAGGTTGTGCTCTGTATCGACGACTCGGAGGTGACAAGTTTATGTTGGCATTACTCACTCGGACTACTCGATTGCCCTTTTCTGTTCTGTGCTCTCGTGGTCTTGCGTAACGGGGTACACCACGCACCCGCAAGGCTCGCGGAAGTGAGTCGGCCCCCTTCATCGTGACATCGTTTTTCGTATTGGCTTGGAGCGATGCGTAGCGGTCATGATGGCTTAGCATGTATGCTAAGTATGTTTTTTCTTTCTTTCTTTTGTGGTGTTCTTGGACTTGGGTCACGGAATGACTGACTGGTTCCCCCGTCGTGTGCTCCACATCGTAATGTTTTTTTGTCCGCTCGCGCTTCCCTGGCTTTTAAGAGAAAGTGGCTCACCGACGACCTCTTTAGGATGGCCCGAATTCGACCAACAGCTTCTGTTTGTTGACGATGTTGGAAGACGGGCAGCTTCCGTGATACGCTCACCCCCCTGCAAGTTCTCATGTTCTTACCTGGACCGCAGTCAACAGCTCAATGGGCCACGTGTCGTCTCTCGATCTATTCACTGGCGAGACTTGAGAGCTGGCACCATTTGGAGCTGGTCCAGTTGCCTGTCGACAGGGAGAGGACCCTGTGCAAGCATCGGGAACGAGGAAACCTTCTCTTGGCTCAGATGCAGGACAGTCTCAGCCAGGTGCGTTCTCTCCGTGCTACACTCGGTATCGTCGGGGCCCTGTCATTCAAGAGGCGCTGATGGCGTGATGTCGTCATGAAAGGCGTCAATGAAGTCGCATCACGCGCCCTCGCGGCGGCCACCAGCGCCACTGGGGTCCGTGCTCTGTGATGGGCAGCGGTCGACCGACCTCCGTGTTCCGATTGTACCTGCAACGAGTTTTCGTTGTCCGTTATGTTTGGGGTGAGGGTACCGGATATTAGGGGCCGGCGCTAGAAACTTGGCGTCGGCGCCTCGGACCATGCACGGGCACGAGACACCTTTGGCCGGCCCAACGAAGCTCATAACTCGTACGTCTGTTTGTGGGGTTCGAGCGCCGAGTGATGTTGATTGACATACAGGTGGTTGCCGATAATAATGTCGATGCGGGTCCGCCGTATAGTTGGATATCACTGCGATTCAGGCGCCCGAGTCGTCGTGATCATGTCGTTTGGAGCCGAAGGTTGTGACGCCGATTCGTGATTCAAGTTCACGAATGGTGGCGGTGTTGTTGCCTTTGAGTTGGCGAGGAGAGGGCGGTCGCTCTCGGCTGCGCAGTCTGTTCGGCTTCATATTTCTGTGAGCACCGAGTACCGAGCAGCGCTATAGCTACTGATAGATCGATCTGGCGTACTACATATTGCCGAGTCAAGTACGGATTTGGGTCCGACACAGATACGCACTTTTCGACGCCAAGTACGTGCATAGTACGCAGCTTCAATCCTAATACTGACGTAAAAAAAAAATCTCAAGATTCTTATACCACTACAAGTCCACCATCCGGGTCGGGCGGTTGCGCGGTACGGTTGTGTCAGTCGCGTACGAAATGGGAGGGAGTGAGGTAGACCCTGCTTGTGAATACATGGAAAAATAATCAGGCGGCCACAGACTATGTCACAGAGGGTCGCTTTTGGATACCATTGGGGTCGCACCAGGGTCAGTGCTTAGGCGCTTGTATTGCCTGCGTTTGTAGAAGATGTAGCCACCGACCACCAGAATCAGGACACCTGCAAGGTCCCAGACAATCCCCTACACGATGGTTCCGACGTGGTGCTCGAGCCTGAGGAAGGGGAGCCTGGAACCGATGGCCCGTAATCCAGCTGGTCTGCGAGGGGTTGAGTAGGATGGGGAATAAGGTGGGGATAACTTGCGGCGTTTGCTTGGGCAATGTTGAACAGCTCGGAAGTCCAAGTTTTCGTTGAGCGAGAGTGAGCAACCAGGTACTAGATAAAGAATGCACGGGTGCTTACGGTCTGTATCAGCCTAGTAGGGTATAGAACCGTTGCCCGCGAGGACATAACTGACGGGGAAATGCTAGTGGTAATCTTTGGTGTCAGAAATAAGGTGGGAAGTAAAATTGGTGGCCCTTACGAATCCTTGTAACTGGAGGGGCAATTTCAGAAGAATGAAGGTCACCCGTCGAGAAGAGTGTCAAAACTCATCGACAAACATGCAGCAGTTAGATTCCCCGCGTATTTATTTCACCCGTGTAACCCGGGCCTTGGCCCAGTCTACATGCGATTATAACTTTATAAGAGGACTATGAGCTAGTCGAGTAGGTGAGAATGCGCGCATTTCAATAGGACACGATACAGTCATACCACTGTAACAAGGAGTGGCGGCTGTTCCATTTGGCAAATTGTATGAGGATCCGGGAGACAAAGTAGGTTGTACCCAAGCTGAGCAAATTTAAGCATCAAATGGGCCTCTCCTACACATGTAGTGAATGAAAAGACTTACTGTCTCCTACGGATGCCGCGATGATATATGCTACCGCCAAACAAGGGTTATCACCTTCCTCGTTTTTATCCACACCCATGCGTCCTGAAATACAGGCGAATTCGGAGAAGAGATGTTTGGGTGTACGAACATTGCCGAGGATCCCGAGGGCCAGGGTGTGACGACCACGAGGGGAAACAGGCTCAAGAACACCATCGTAGAGGAAGCAGAATGAAGAGGCAACTCTGTGAGATGCAGGAAAGCTCAAGAGCTCGAAGACGGGTAGTTGCTGGGAGCATGTACCCCGCTTCGGGGCTGCTTCTCTGGTGGCGGCCTGAGCCTAGAGCACACACGACTGCCACGGGTACCGGATGCATATAGCGGCGAGAGTCAGAACACCCCGAGGGGGGCACATGTGGTTGGCGGCTGTCTACCTGAGGTAGGGAGATGCAATCCGTAGAAATGCAGGTGCACATGTTTCATCATGATGTGTACTAAAACTGTTTTCAAAGACAGATTCTTCCGAGCTCTGGCTGATTTTAGTATGTAAAATGGCTTGTCTGAATGATCAAGATAAGAAAAGATGTGAATCATGACAACGAGACCGCTGTCTGCTTACTGAGTTTTTCTAACTGCCCGAGCCAGTGTTAAGCCAGTGTTAGAAGTGAGTTTGAAGTGAGCATACTAGTAGACCGAGTGCTAGGCGAGTCGGTTAGTAGCCATCTGCTTTTCAGACTTCTGGTTGTAAGCTAGCCTGAGATTTTATATTCCCCTGATGAAGAAGTAACATAACCGCCGTAGCACCGTTTCATGGCGTAAAGATTACATGCCTTCGCTGGAACGCGTCGATCTCAGGTGTACGAGCTGCACCCTTCGGACGACGAGACTTGTATGGAGACGGATGGCAGACGTCGCATATTGCGGGATCACTGCACGTTGGTTTCAGTCGATAGTACTGCATCCGCAGCGACTTCCGACATGCTTATCAAGCTAGCCTCGTATCTCCTTGTTTGAAGGGATCTGAACTTGGGATCGTGGCCGGCGCACACCATATCTTACGGTATAACGGTAGTCTGGTGACCGTCCTGTCTATGAGGCAAGCCGTCGATAGGGATGGTCGCCAGACTAGTCACTGGCACGGATAACGGCACGTCGTGGAAGGCGAAATGCAGTTCTGCAAATGCGATGAGTAACGCCGTTTCTACTCGGAGTGCCGGTACGGCCTATACTAGCATACGATGCTGCGGGCGAAGCACTTGCTGGCAGGGTTGGCCAAAGTGCTCTGTTCTTCGTAAGGATGTCTTGTATTTCGCTGGCACAATGCTGGCGTTCTCTGGTATTTCAGTAACCGTGCTTGTTATCAAGCGCTCGCGGCCCGGGTCTGGGAGTTGCTTCCGGTTTCATTCCATACTCATCGGAACATCAGATTTGCACAGCCTGGGGTCCAGAAAAGGTATTACACGTGACCAAAAGGCTGTGCTAATGTCCCTGGTCTTCGTAGAGCTGAACTTTTTCTTCACCCGACCAACAAGCCCCCATCCAACGGTACAGCCGATGCTCCCAAAGGTGGATCGTATTGAGCTGAACACAGTCAAGTAAGAGTGGCACTGGCAGGTTTTCTTTCAGCGTTGCGAATCACAGTGAGCACGAGGATACTTCGTGACTTTGCCTCAAAAGAATTCAGCAAACTTCAGTTCACAATGAAATTTTCGTAAGAAAATGCAAAGGTGCCCGGCATTCTCAATCACCTCCTGCACAAGTGGTTTTTGTTGAAGTTCGAGGATTCGTTTATCACAACAGTGAGTGGCATCAACCTCACATTTGCCTTTGCGCCTTCCACGACTCCGAGTCTCGGTTGCCAAAGGTCACGTTCTTGGAGCACAACCTTGTTTGGTTTGTTTCGAAATTTTGCATGGTCTGGGGTAAATGCTGTTGGCCGCGAAACTCGAACATGATTGTATGCATGTCATATTGTCGTCAGGCTCAGAGTAATGAAGATTAACACCTCCCATGTATCCACAGTCGGGGTCCAGTTCAATGGAGAAGTCTTCCGTGCCTTGGGCGGGATGTTTCGCTGCTGAGTAATGCTGCAAGTGCCGTCATGATGGATTCACCAGCTGCCCAGTCTGGGGTGCGGTGCGGTGGCGCTGCCATACGCCATTTTGCTACCCGTGCACGTGTAGCGGCTCCGCGTTTGTGCCTTTTCGCCATGGTGTCGAACAGAGTACCTCGCGAGCAAGATAGACTCGGAAGCACAAGGGTTGGGTCTACCTGAGGTCAGGGTTGGACTTTTTCTGGCTCACTGTGCTAAGGTGGCAGTGACTCGACCGCGGTTCTTGGCAGTGATGTATCGATGTCCAGAAGGTTTACAGTTGCGGCCACAGTGCGCCGCATCAACACTTCATGGTACTCCGAAAAAACCGGAGTTATTGGCCCGGTACCACGCGACTCTCTTTGGACCACTCGGCTACATGGTGGAGAATTGCAAACCTGAAGTGCAGTATGACAACCGCTACTCGACCGCCTTTCAGACGAGGCCTTGTTACATGACACATAACACTATTAGCAAGCTTGTTGGGACCCTTCGGATTCAGACATTAGCTAGGGTATAAAACCTGCTTGAGAACCTACTCAGCAACTCCCAGAAAACCTACTCAGCAACTCCTCAATATGCGGCTCTTCGCGACGCTCCTCGCCTCCATCGTTTCATTGAGTGCCTATACCCTTGTGAATGTGCATGCAGGATGCGCTATCTGCCCCCCAGCAGTTGCCAACAAGTCGTTGCTCAGCCACTGCACTAACTCATTCGGGGACACTTTTTGCTAGTGAGTATCATCGCGCCAGTTATTTTTGTTCAATACAGGCGATGCTCACCGTCCAAGCAGCTACGACTCTGATGGGAAGTATTGCAGCTACGAGGTACGTACTCGGTGATATACTGTTTTTCAATTGACTTGACGATGAGATTTTCCTTCTTGCAGGAGGATGGAGAGCGTTTGTATGCCAATGGGTACGACGACTCCACGTGCCCACAGAGGGCGACATCGAGAGCCCATGACTGCCGGGCATGCTAGTCTCCCCTTGGCGTACCATAGAATAAACACGTTCATGCCTTATTATGGCTTCTCGCAATCGTTTGTCGTTGGGTGGTTAATGGTTAATAGTCTCGTTCTGTCTTACTACCCCTTTCGTGATTGAATGTGCTATGCACCTTGTGCCGATTCAAAGCACACTAGTATGCAGGATTTGTGGAGGATTGAGCCAAACTCTTGCGTTCCGTCGTTCGTCGTGAACGATTTCAATTTTCCTACTCTCGGACTGTGGGTAGACCAGTGCAGAAAAGCATCCTTTGATGCGCAGTGCGGTATAACATGGGGTAGTGTTTGCATTAACGTCCTGAATGAGGTCCTGGACTCCAGGTAGAGAGAGTACACTGGTAAGCAGTAATTTTTAGAACGCAGGGCTGGGTAACCCACAACTAAGCGAATGCGATGCAGATTATATTGAAGAAACCAGGAGGGCTGCGAAAAATATTGCAAACAGAGAGGACAGTCACCGGAGTGAACGAGTGAATATACATGCTTGCCAGTGGGAAACACCATGAAGCCTTCGCGGAGGATGACTACAGGTATTCACGGTAGTACGAACAAAAATGGCTGGAGTAGGGCTTGTGCAATTGCCAGTGCGTGGTGTGCGTAAAAATCGTTGGAGAGAAGTGAAATGTAGCATTTGCAAGGGAAAGACGGAGGCTGGAAGAATCTTCGAAGGACATGGCCAAAGATTCCAGATGAATAACCAAATGACGTGTATTGTCAACTAACACCAGGAATTTCAAAGTTTTTCGGGGCTCAGAATTGTAAGGTGTTATATCTGCCCTTATACACCATTATTTATCATGAAGGTCCTGGAAGCTGACCTCAGAACTGAAAAAGGCTGTGACAGCACTTCAGTCACCTATCTAAGAGTACCTCTTAGGTCCATCTTTCCCTG
>KN825316.1:0-22289 GCA_000827395.1 Paxillus rubicundulus Ve08.2h10 | reverse complement strand
AAATGCCCTTACTAAAATATCTACTTGGCCGGCCCATATCATATGGGATTTTCTCACATCTCAGCCCATCCATACCCTACGACTACAGGCCATAGGTCGGCCGACAATCAGCTGGCCCATGTGGTACAGGTTTTTGTCAACCTCGGCTGGCCATATCCTATGGTACCCAAGCACTACATTATGTGCACAGGAAATGTCTTGACCTTGGCCAGGTGATGCACCACAAGCATTCAAAAAGATTTCAATAAAAATGATGGATCCCAGATCATGGGTTGGAACACAAAATAAAAGGTGATTATTTTCTTATTTTCTTGTCATCCCTACTAACTCACTAATGCTTCCAATGTCTCAGCTTTCCCCTGACTCTCTCCAAGGATCAACACTGTTGACTCTGCATCAAACAGGCCCCCCCAATACCACAGTTTCCACTTGGCCATCTGATGGCTGGCTATGCAGTCTGGCATGGATTGGTAGGTGTCATTTATGTACATTTTCAATTCTCACCAACTGACCACTCTTTCAGATGGTGGTGTGAACCCTCTGTGATTCTACACCACTCAACAAGAGATTGAGGAGACACACAAGGCAGTGTTGTCCCATGCAGCAACTCCACCCAGTTCATCAGGGTTGCCTCCTATGTCTTCAGGACCAACCACAACTGTGGTTTCCCATGGTGGTTCAACATGCTGAACAGACCAAAGTGGCTCAAAATGGTGGGTAGTCACTGTCTCAATAGCATTTGACTGATCTGTGTTTTAGTCTTGCTTGATTCCACAGGCCAACTTGTTTCTATTTCAATGGTTTTCTCCAGCACTAAGAAGCCTACAAGCAGCCATGGAAAGCCCTCAGTGAAAAAACTGTGCATGATCAAATCTAATCACATTGTGATGGATGATATCAGCCACATTGATTTTGTCAAGGCATTCAAGCTGTGGTGGACTGGTTTCAGGTACACCATAACAATTGTATCCATTGGAATATAGTCACTAATTTCCATCAGTGGTGGAAAAACTGGTGCTTTGACAATTGAAAATGATCATGACTTTGAAGTACCATGTACAACTTTGGTGAAAAAGTGGAAGGGCACTTACACAGTCAGTGTAGAATTTGATATCAACAACATGGATGGATATCACATTTGAAAGAGGGTTGGTTGAATTTCTGATTATGCATGATTCTTACTGACAGAACTGTCCATTCAATAGCCAATCCTTCAGGTAGACCAGACAATGAGGTCAAAGAGCTCACATATGGAACAAAGGTGGGGTGCTGACAAGAACTTGAATGTGTCCAATACTAGTTTTTCAGGTTCCTCATGTCAAAGCCTTCTCTGAGGATGTGCAGATTCATGGAGGTATTACCCTACAGTTAAAGGTGAAATGGGTTTGTGAGAAGCATCTTGGCGAGCATGGTGAAGTTGGTTATTGCTAAATCAGCTCCACAGGTGAGAATCTAGGCCTCAATCACTGTAGAATCAAATAATGGGCTGCAGCCATTGTGAGTCTGACCATTCTTTGAGCTTCCTGTTTTAATCCTTTCACAGGCTGCAGCTGATGCAACAAAGCATGCACTGCCCAACTCTGTTGAGTTTGATGGTGTGTAGGATGGTTGTCTTGATTCCACAAAGCCATGTGGTCATTCAGGTCCACACCCCTTGGTCACAACCTCCCCTGATGCTATGACTATGCTCCTTGCTGCTGTAGCATCACTTGTCACCAATGATACACCAGTGAAGCCATCTGCCTACCCAGCACAGACTATACTTGATCCTCCATCTACTCCCAGCCATCACCATGAAGTCTCTCCTCCCCTCTCCCCTACCCCTCTGGTTTGTACCAAGATTTGCTCTTGCCTGCATGATTTGCTTGTGCAGAAGGGCACCAATCTTTGTGGTGCAGAAGGTATCCTTGCTGAGCTAGACCTAACACCTGATATCATTGCTGATGTCCCCATCTCCCATCTTTGTGATATTCTTAGAACTGTGGAGGGCCATGTGCTGAAGTTCCAGGCCTTTGCTCATGAATGGCATGTTGCCTTCAGCTCAAGCAACAACTTGAAGTAGATTTCTGTACCCTTCCCTACAACACTCACTTCATTACTTCACTCCTTTATTCACATGTCACTGTCATTATTCCTTTTGCTACTTAGAGCTATGGGCTATGTGCTCTAATCATATCCACAGTTCTGGATCCATCCTGCTGTGTCTTCAGGAGTCACTTCCATTGATCCCTGATGTATCAACCATGGGCATACTTGAGGTCCAGTCATGTCTGCCTCATGATGTCACAGCCATGCCTTAATTGAATGGAAAGCCTGCTCAATGGGATTGAGATCAGGGGAATAGGGTGGTAGATATATCAGCTGTGCTCCTGTATGAGTACTATATCTGAGTCCTGTACAAATTTCAACCCAATCCAATGATACATACCACACTCTCCTTCAACAATCCTTTGTAACTCACCATCATAGTGAATTGAGGCATTATCAAGAACAACAACGACACTACAAGGCCCTGGATATGGAGTCAACTTTGGAGCCTGCAAGGCATATGAGTACAACCCTAAAATATTCCACTGAACCATACCAATTGCTCTCAAATGAAAGTTAGAAACTGCTCCTTATTGACAGAGCCCTCAAATATATCAAGGGCAATGATTCCATCCATACACAATGCTGGAAGCACTGAGTACTTCTGGCCATGAAGGAAAGTTGTGCATCATACACAAGCTCTACCCAATGGTGACCATCCATGGTCTTGTTGGTTTGTATGATTGTCAATACCAGACTCATCAATCCATACAAAAAAAATCACTGAGTATGTCAACATATTCTGCCTGCCATACAGCACCCAACTCTTCATTTCATTCCAGGGCAGCCTTTGAAACTTGCTTGTGTGTCAGCATGATGTGGCATAATGTGCAGGAAAGTGTTGCAACTGAAACCCTAATATCATGAGCAGCAAACAAATGCTCCTGCATTTCATCAAGATAGATGGAAGGATGGGCATCTAGAATAGAGGTGATATATGTGATGTCCTGCTGATCTAGTGCACGAGGTCAACCTCTCCTGCATGCAAATGGATTTTGAACATGTCTGAAGTCCTGGTGAAAACATAGGATAGTGTAGATGGTGCACTCTGTGCATCCTGCAAGCAAGGCAATCTCAGACACTGGCCTGTTTTGTTGATATTGCCATATAACAACCCACTCTCAGAGCTCTGGGGTTAGCTGGGCCATAACGGCAAACTGTGAGTGATATATTTATGTTATAAAACAAGGTATTTTCTGAGGTATTTTCTGAGCTACAAACATGATTAAATAATAGCTGTGTATTTGTTGCACTAAAGTTTATTATGCAATGGACTGTAGTAAGGTTGTGGTATATCTGTGTCCTTAGTGAATCCATCTCAGATGACATAAGAGGGTCCCACAGTAGTATGAACTACCATGGGGAGTGCAAGGCAATGCACAAATGCCAGCGGGTGTGCCAAAAGGCCCCTTCCTGCTCAATGACTAATGGGTTCACATGGTAGAGACTCCTACCTCCCATTGTTACACCCAAATAGCAACCAATCCAGCTTCGGGTAGTGCTCATCTAAAAGTCGTGCTCACTGACTAAGCCAACTCCCAAGGTAGGACATTAGATTGGTAGTTGGTATCCTAAACACAGTTGGATAGACAAGCAGTAGGGGCAGCAGTGAAGCCCTCTGACGAGAACTGTCATGAGTTTGAAACCATTGTCAGCCACTTTCTTTATTTGCCCCTTTTTATACTGTACATGTGACCACACCACATGGCCCAGCCCTAATCTTAGGAGACAGGTGCCAGACAGATGAATAAGCAAATGGATGGCCCAACATGTCCTCTTATGTACACAGACTACATGTTGTGCTGCTCATGCCTCACCACACAGCACAGCAATGAGTGGTGAAGGCAGTGCAATGCAACTTGGCACTCACCTCTCAATTGAGCATGGACACACTCTTCAAATATGAACCCTGCATATCAAGGGATAGACCATTGTGAAGTACAATAAGAAGTTCATTCATATGAGTGTATAGAAATAAAGAACTAGAGTGTGCTGCTCATGCTCAGTGCTCAGTGCCTCTCCCAAAACAAGCAGCTGAGACCAGCCAGCTCATTCAAAGTCAGTTAAAACTCCGACTGGTCACCCCCCTTATCATGGCTTGATCAAGGCGTTCCCCAGTTTCACCTGCTACACTCACTTGCTACACTTCTACGTGAGTATCCACGCCGTGCTATCAAATAACCCTACACTTTTATACTTGCCACAGAATGCAGATTTTCGTCAAGACTTTAACTGGCAAGACGATCACCCTCGAGGTGGAGTCCTCCGATACAATCGACAACGTCAAGGCCAAGATTCAAGACAAGGAGGGGTGAGCAGCCTGGATTCATCTCCGTCGCATCGCAATATTTAGCCCTTTGGGCCACAGCATCCCTCCCGACCAGCAGCGTCTGATCTTCGCCGGTAAACAGCTTGAGGATGGTCGCACCCTTTTGGATTACAACATCCAGAAGGAGTCAACTCTCCACCTTGTCCTTCGTCTGCGTGGAGGAATGCAGATTTTTGTGAAGACCTTGACTGGAAAGACGATCACTCTCGAGGTGGAATCTTCCGATACCATTGACAACGTCAAGGCCAAGATTCAAGACAAGGAGGGGTGAGCAGTCTGGTACACCTTCGTTACATCTTAATACCTAACTCTCTTTTGCCACAGCATCCCTCCCGATCAGCAACGTCTGATCTTCGCTGGCAAACAGCTTGAGGATGGTCGCACCCTTTCGGATTACAACATCCAGAAGGAATCAACTCTCCACCTTGTCCTTCGTCTGCGTGGAGGAATGCAAATTTTCGTGAAGACCTTGACTGGAAAGACGATCACCCTTGAGGTGGAGTCTTCCGACACTATCGACAACGTTAAGGCGAAGATCCAGGACAAGGAAGGCATCCCTCCCGACCAACAACGTCTCATCTTTGCCGGGAAGCAGCTTGAGGACGGTCGCACCCTCTCGGACTACAATATCCAGAAGGAGAGCACCTTGCATCTTGGTTAGTTTCCCCCCGTTGGTCATACGGAACATGCGCTAAAGGTTATTTACAGTCCTTCGTCTACGTGGTGGATGTTGATGGATCGTTGTGTCGTCCTTTTTATTTAACGTTGCCGTCGTCTTGTGTTAGAACATATCACCATCTTGCAATAGAAGATGCGAACTGATGTACTACATGTCTCCAAGACTGATACAAGTTAGAATGCAAAGCAAGTAACTGATCACGAATTGAAACTATGCCCAACGCTGTCCAGGACGTCTCCAGACCTCACATATGCCAGCCAATGCATATGCGTAGGATGATGCCGTACGGTGTATGTGGTCGTTTTCGTAACTGTCGTGGTCACGCAGGTAAGTACACCAAATATTCTGCACGATATGCAGCGCTGCCTCATGATCTGTCCTTATTCTCAGTGACCATTGTAACCACTCACATTGCATCGTTCAGATCATGTTCAGTACGTCGTTGTGGCGCAATCAGTCACGGTGAAGCGACTCGCCGTGTCACAAATGTCCTCCTCATCTTCCTAGTTCCTGTTCGTCTTTCCACTCTGTTTTTCATTCTGTTGCCTCGCCTGTATATCCAGATCCAACACTGACATTTTCTCCGTCCAAGTTTACCGCTTTCGTTGCCTAGTGCATCCCATCCTCCACCTATGATAATTGACTCGTATATATTCCCAAATACCAAACGGCAATGCATACCATGTTCGTGACACGGATGCAACTCCACCTCCGCAAATTCGATCAGCACGCATACTTCATGGACCAATTGGCAGAAGAATATCTCGCACCGATGTCGTTCAAGAGGTCCACCTCCCTAGCCGATGTATGAGGTAGAGTGTAGGCGATACTGGGAAGAATCAACAGGTGTCTCGAAATTCGGATAACTTACCATGAATGTGGCTGGCTCATGGTTGTTCGTCTGCCAGAAGCAGCCTTTGCTAGCGTCCCAAACGGTTTCGCCAGGTCCTCGTTCCAACGGGCTATCTCCAGACTAGAGGGAGGGCCGAACTGCGTTGGGGGTCACCTAATTTACTGTGCTGCGCGAGCACTACCTTCTATTGATGATACTCAGTTGTGTGTGTCATAACAAAGCCTCGCGCCATTCCCGGAACGCCGCCCTTCCCATAACCTTTGGCCAGCACTCAGGTGATCTGGAGCATGTAATATACGAGACTCACGCTAAAACGAAGCACCAAAAACAAGCGAGCGTCCGCAAGAAAAATCATCAACTGTTTGCTCGCACTGGCTCCGAGCGTCGAATCGGTACCTCAAGGCAACAAGGATGTTGGCACAAGACCAGATGATCGTTCCCCCGTCGACCCGACGGTGCTATGCATGGAAAGCAAAAGGGCGTTTGACGGTCGCCACGACACTCGGGCTGATGTGACTCTATGTCACGTTCGGGGATGAGTCGTTGAATCTGGCTACCGTGAACAATATGATGAGCGTCAGTTATGATCGCTAAGGCAGCGAGGCTCAGCGTCCTTCAGGGAAAGTATCTGGACAATAAAACCGGGAGGCACTACAGAAGTGGGAATATTAACTGCGACTAACGAGTAGCGTTCGCGCAGCGATGCCATCAGGGATCAAGTGAGGAGATCATAATGTCAGATATACCATTATCATCAGCATCATGACTGTATGATGGATTACCTTTTCACTGTTTCCCTGACATTTGACATCTAGCTCTCGGCATAGTTTCTCCATCCGAGAGGTGTAATTCACGTACCTCCAACCGCCCCAGATAAGGATGCTGTCCTTGAGCATGGTGTATAAACTCCAAGAATTGACGAGACAAACCGTTAAAGACATGGACGTGCAGTCTGAGATAGCATGGCAAGCATAATATCAGTAGCATTCTACTGCATACATCAAAAAATAAAATAAAATAAAAACAGAATGCTGACACGCCAGTGGTGTGTAAAGTTGTCAGTGCCAGCTTGTGGATTGAATCTCAGTGCCACCCTGAGGTACTACGCTGCTAGTGCGGATTGGCTTCCCACCGCGACAAGTTGAGTTTGCCCTCGCGCAGAGTCACTTTTCGGTATCTTTTCATCCAAAGTTTACTGCACGCAATGCTTGCAGTGATTTCCATGACAGCGCAAAGCTTCCGAGAATGATGCCACTCCGAGTGTTCCAGATCCTGGGCCAAGTTGCCATCAAACACAAGCGAGAGGCGATGCCCACGATGAACGTAAAGCTGAACGGATGCACATGGTGGCCAGCATTCATGAGTGCTCTGGGTTGTTCTCTTATGTATACCAGTGGAGCATAGCCCCTTATGTCTCTCGCAATCGTTTTTCCATCCAGCAACTCCCTGCCAGTGGCGAGGGCAAGTCTCTACAATGGACTCTTTGTTCACCGTTAACGTGCGTCTTCCTAATACCAGATGATAGGCTGAGTTAGCTAAATTGCAGCATCGGTCTCGCCTTGTACCGTAGTGTTTCCAAGGTACCTCCGCTTCTTCATATTGGTGATCCATCGTTGAAGCTTTTTACAGTGTCAATTGCTACCCTATTTGTGAGCAGCTCTCTTGCGGCCTGAAGCCTTCTGCACCACTGAATCCCATCAACGAAACAGATTTTTGATTACTTTTATCAGCTTGAGGACGAGGCATGTCTAACGTTTATCTACACGTGAGATCGCACATCTGACCAAGATACAGGTGACGTTTATTTGGAGTCGGGCTGGCTGGAGCGCTGGAAAAGCCCTCTTTGGGCCGACAAGATACATCCCTTTCATAATCATCCCGCTCATGTTGTTCAGTACGTACATATCCAGCGTCTTGTTAGGGTATGGCTGATCTCCCTCGAATGATTTCCAAAGGCTCCTTGGGAGTAAATGTGGGTGTCCACGTGAGTGATATCTCACCCGACACCAGAGTGACAAAAACTGACACTACGGTGATTCCAGACTTGTAAGATAGTATTCTACGTTCTTGCCGGCAAGCAGCATTGTTGTATTGGGTATTTCGCTTCACTGATTGCGTTTGTGCAGTCCTCGAGACCGTTGCTATTGCTCTTTCGCAGGGTGAGTGGACATGTACCGCTGATCTCTTAATATGAACGTTGGTATTCTAGTGATATTTGGCCTCCGAGCATACGCTATGTGGAATCGGAATAAGGCGGTTCTTGTAACATACTGCTGTGTTGCTGTAGTAAGGCCACAACCCTCTCTTCAAACCTCTGGGTTATTCCGTTGACTTTTGCGGCTCAGGGCTACGTGGCGGCCATAGTATGCATTCTTCAGTCTTTTTTGCCCTCTGTTACATGTAAGCACGTTACGTGTGATGACTTCTCTCAGAGCTGATACCGTGTAGATGGGCCACCCCCACTGCCAATCATTTCTGGATGTTACAAGACAGGCGGTAGTTCTGTCGATTTCGCAACTTACGTGGTCATCATGCTCGCCGACGCAGGTACGCCAAATATAAATATTCCGTACGACATGGACCAGCGCTTCATCTGTCCTTATTCCCAGTAACCACCACCCTCACGGTCTATCGTGCATATCGGCATTTCCGGCACACCCCAAACGCCCTGGTTCAAACCATGACCCGTGACGGAGTACTTTATTGCGTGAGCGTGTTCAGTGAGTTTTCGCCGCAATCATCTCCCTTTACACATAGTCGAAACGATTCACCGTTCAGGCATGTCGATCGCAAACGTCCTCATCATGTTGCTCGTTCCTGTTCGTCTTTCTGTTCCGCTTATTTGTCTGTTGCCTTACTTCTATCCCCAGCCCCAATACGCTGACATCATCACTGTGTGAGTCCCCCGCTTTGTCTGACTGCAACATCCGCATCCTCGACCTATGGTATTCGACTCATACGTTCACTCCCAGGTACCAAACGGTAATGCATACCATGCTCGCGACCCGGATGCAACTCCACCTTCACAAATCGGGTCAACGCACATACCTCATGGACAGATGTACACGAGAATCTCTCGTGTCGATGTCATTCATGAGGTTCACCTTCCCGACCGACGTATAGGGTAGGGGTATGGTCCGCTGGTGGGAAGAGTGTATCACGTTTCTAGAATAATGTAACACGAGTATAAGCTCGTAGGCTAGTTCACGAGTTTTAGCGAAAGGAGTGGAACCTTGTGTTGTCGGGCACGGGCGGCCCATGAGGGCAAAAGTGAGGAGATTATAACCAATTATATTCTCCACGGGCTAAAAGATATTGGGTTATAATGTCAGATATACCATTATCATTTGCATAATGACTATAATGGATTACCTTTTCTTCACCGTTTCCCTGATGGCCGCCGGTTGGTGGGCGAGCTCACGTAAGAGTGTGCCATCATTTTGGAGTCACGGAGGGGGTGGCCTCGAGCTCCGCGTGCCCCGGGCACGATAAATCATCTGGTTTTCCATTGGGCACGCCCGCCCGCCAAAAAACAAAGAGGCACTTGGCGGACGTGCGTGCTCCATGGAAAGAAAGATGCGTTTTTGCTTCGATGCTCAATTGGCATTGTTTATGGCAGCAGGAGGTGACTAGTACATCACCTCATGTTTAGCATCAATCAATTCGTTCACTCTCGTCGGACGCGTTTTTGCGGTCGAAAGATTTTTTGTCCTTCTTTCGTGCCGCAGAGCGATCTAAAGGTTGCCTTGCGTAGAGCATCCCAAACGGTTTCCCCAGGTCCTCATTCCAACAGGCTATCTCCAGACTTTCATGCCAGTGTGGAAAGGATGCGTAGAAGGTTTTTGGTATGATGAAACTTATCATTATGAAATGTTGATTTCCGTGACAGTGCAAAGTTTCCGAAAGTGACTGCCACCTTGGGTGGATCTGGATGCAGATTTCTTTCTCATGCATACGCTGAAATCACTGACCGCCTTATGTATCACAACCACCAGCACCATCTAGAGCTCAAGACAGTCCCAACAACCCCATTAATATTTATCGTGTTATGGGAGGCCACGGGTGCACTCGCATTGAAGGATGCCGTTGCACCAGATTCTGGGCCAAGTTGGCATGAACTTGAAACACAAGCTAGCGGCGGTGCCCATTGATGGACGTAACGCATCGATGAACAGATGCACACGAGTACCCTAGTAACTGCATTTATAAATCCTCTGGGTCGCTCTCTTATAATGGCGCGTGGCCCCAAGTTAGGCGTCTCGCGATCGTTTCCATTCGGCAACCTCTTTCCAGTGATGGGCGCAAGTCCCTGCAATGGACACTTCGTTCACTATTAACGTGCGTATTCATAAAGCCGGATGATAGGTTGTGTTAGCTCAACTGCAGCACCGGCTTCGCCTTGTACAGTGTTTCCAAGGCACGTCCGCTTCTTCATATTGGTGATCCTCGACTGAGGCCTTTTACAGTGTCAATTGCTACTCTGTTTATGAGCAGCGCTTTCCCACCATCCTGAAGCTTTCTGCACGACTGAGTACAGGTTTTCGATTACTTTTATCAGCTTGAGGACGAGGCATGTTTGACGCTTATTTGGAGTCAAGGCTGGGGCGTTGAAAAAGCCCTCTTTGTGCCCACGAGATACATCCCCCTTCGCGATCATCCCATTCACGCTGCTCCTTCGCATCCAGTGTCTTGCTGGTGTACGGCTAATCTGTCCCAAACGATTTCCAAAAACTCCTTTGCAGCAGATGTGGGTCCCCACAAGACACGAGAAGAGTAACGAGCAACACCACTCTGCTTTAGACTTGTGAGACATTACTCTACATTATCGCCGGTGGGCTGTATATATCGCTCCATCAGGTGTTTTGTTTCACTGACTGCGTTTGCGCAGCCCTTGGGACAGTTGCTATTCCTCTCTTGGAGGGTGAGTGGATATATATCGGATGACCTCTAAATCCGAGCGCTGGTATTGCAGTGGTCTTTGGCCTCAGAGCGTATGCTATGGAATCGAAATAGGGCGGTCCTTGCAACATACTGCTGCTTTTCTGCGGTGAGTTCGGGACCCGCTACTTGTACCTCTAAGCATTTCCATCGATTTTGGAAACTCAGGTCACCGTGGAACATTCGTTCTTCAGTCTTTTTTGCCCTCATGTAAGCACGTTACATGTGATGACCACTCTCAGAGTTGATACTGTGAAGCTGGGGAATCCCAAATTGCAGTCATTTCGGGGTGTTATAAGACGCGCGGTAGTTCTGTTAGTTTCGTAGCTTTCGTGTCCATCGTCCCCGTTGAGGCAGGTACACTAGGATTAATGCTGTGTACAACATGCACTAACACTCACCTGTCCTTGTTCTTAGTGACCACCGCCCATACCGGCATTTCCTGCACACCCCAAATAGCCTGATCCTAAACAGAACGCGTGATGGGGCATTTTACTGCGTGACCATGTTCAGTACGTGTTCGCCACAGTCACCATCTCGTTGAGGGGCAGCTGAAAGGATCCACCGTTCAGGCATGTCAGTCACAAATGTTGTCCTCATCGTGTTTCTCGCTCCTGTTCGTGCTTCCCCTCTGCTTTTTCTTTCTGTTGCCTAACCTGTGTCCACAGCCCCAATACGCTGACATCACCACTGTGCGAGTCCCCCGCTTTGTTTGACTGCAACATCCGCATCCTTGGCCTATGGTATTCGACTCATATGTTCACTCCCAGGTACCAAACGGTAATGCATACCATGCTCGCGACCTGGATGCAACTCCACCTCCGCAAAATTCGATAAATCTAAACAAGCATACATCATTGACAGATTCGCAGAAGAACTCGCACCGGTCTCGCCCATGAGGTTCACCTTCCCGACTGACGGATAGGGTAGGGTGTGCGGTGCGCCCTATACCATAGGATTCAACTTGGGTGTGGTCCGCTGGTGCGCGATGTAGGGAAGAATAAAAACGTTCATAATTTATCAGTGTTTCATTCTACTTTATATGGATTTTTAATCAAGGACTCGAGCATTCCCTGGAGTCACCCTCTGTTGGATTCGTCATGAATGCGTTGGAGAAGCGATCGAGAAGAGGGGCCAGCCTCGCGGCTACAGCATGTGCAGAAAACCTTCGGATCTTGGGATATCGAACGTGGTAAAAAGTAAAATTTTTTTGGATGCACAGGGGATTGAACCCTGGACCTCATACACATACTATGTAAGTTCGTTACATAGAGGCTTGCAAAGCATGCGCGCTACCACTGCGCTATGCACCCATAAATGGACGGCGGGTATGTTTTCTCAGCACTGGTTGGTACCTGACAACGCCAAATAGCCAGGTGCTCTCATCTCAAGCCATTAATATCAGGCAGTACCAGCCCCAACAATGTCACGACTTTGCAAGGACAAAGATCCCGGAGCGCTAGCATGATGATAATAGTCCACGTTGATGATGTTGCACACGGCGATCTCTGTCGTCTCAGCCAGCCGTCTTTTAAATGCAACCACTCAAACTCTTGGAGCGATACCTTCACGATCCTCGCACAGGCTCCAACCTGGGGCACAGACTTACGCTCATCGAGTTGGGCGTGTCGTCCGTGTCTGAGTGCCAACATCGGGGGTGCAGGAACGGATGTTGCATCCAGTTCCTGTTGCTGCACCCCTCCTCGCAGGTTGTCGAGGTGAGCACATGCTCGCAATCAAGCTAATACACTCTTGTACTCACTGGAGTAATCTAAGGTTTCGTTCGCTGGCACTTGTGACCCTGACCACCAAGGGTAGGATATCTGATACTACAGTGCCAGTGATCTTGCTCGAGACCTATCGATGTGATACAGCATCAACGTTTGGTCGCAAGCTACCGATTTCCTTCACTCGTTCGGATGTTGTTATCACTTTGTTCAAAGTCACGAGTCATCGTTGGAAGCTAACATCGATTCGGGAGTCCATCCCGCTAGCTGCCACATTCTCTTGGCATTCACTTCAGGCTATGTCCAGGCCACGACGCCACATTACTGGAACCCCGAGCCATCCATGCATTGGCTGTCGATTCTTTTTGGGCTGATGCCAGACCCCCGTGGACGCATTTGTATACTTTGTAGGTTATTTATATGGCAAAACCATCTGAGGTCAAAAGGGTGCTCGGCAATCTCCGCCATGTCTCTGAACTACATAGCAAATAACTTGAAGTTATTGTCACTGGAAGAGCGATATAATGATGTATATATCCCCCCTCGCCATCTTCACAATACATACCCTATCGGCCTGAGACACATACGCTCATCGATTGCATCGGATGAACGATTTGTGTGCCCTTTTGTTTGTCGAGTTCGAATAACTCAGACCGCAGCCCGTAGATCTGGTAGGTTTGAGGTTCAGAACCGATGATTGCAGCCAGCGAGCCTGTCGAACGACCCGTCAGTCTGGTTTTCCCTGGAGCCTACGATCCACCTGTGACCCGAACTCCAGTACAGCGCTCATCCCAGCGTTCTGCAGCGGAAATGCCTCAAGGCAGTAAAACAACACGCAAGGTCACGGTGAGACATTGTACGGCTCGGATATTACATGTCCTTTCACGGTGCACACACCGTCACCTCCGCTATATTCCGACCCGCTCCGTTGTAGCAAGACTCGGCTAAGAAAAGCGGAAAATAACAGCATCCGCCTTGCACCCGGAGAACGAGGACGCCAAGCCCTCGGAGCAGATCAACTGCCTTGCTTTCATTTTTGACGGCCGCCGTAGGTTGTTCTCCAGGTTGGCAAATTTATTTGGGGAGCACAAGCAGGTTGGAGGTCAGCGATGGGTACTTGGACTATGTTTAGTTGCGATACATAAATATTATGAGAGAAAGGGTCAAATTAATATCTGACCTGAGTCGAATGATTCAGCGACGTAAGCAATGAAAAGCGTGCTTCGCAGACGACTGGCAAATGCCAGCAACAAGAATCGGATCAGGAGCCTTTCCTTGGAAAAGGGACCGGGCAGGTTCTTTCCGAGGATCCGGTTCAAACCGGAGGAAGGTCTTCGACCTCTGAGATCATCAAATCGTCATGACAAAGTTGTGGCAAAGAGTATAGATCAGTGCTAACGTGAGCAACACCGATGGGCGGACGCCTGTGCGTCCTGACGAGTCCCTTGATGGGCCCACCTATCGTCCCTTCTTTGTGCCTCGAAAGCGCCAAGAACATTGGGGAAGTGAGTGGGTCGACAATTGAGGACTCGCCCTGACTCACCCCCTCAATGAGGAGATCTAGACGCTTGTCAGTGTGCCTGTCGACCTGTGGCAGAGGCAGCCACAGGTACTAGACCTATGGGGTCATGTGCGAACTTCAAACTTGAAGGGTGGTCCGAGTGTGGTGCGACCTGCGACAATGGGCCCATACCGTGCACTGATCGGATTTGTTGCGCACATTAATGCGCCTCGTAGTCTTCAACGCTCCGACGCCAGCCAGTGGGCACACGAGTCAGGGAAAAACTAGGCAGTGTCCGGCACTCGGACACGGCCATAGTTCCGGTTCCTGAGGTGGAACAGTACTTTCACTCTTCGACAAAAACACCAGGTAGCAGTAGCAGATAAGCACTGAGAGCTGAGAATTGGGTGCACAGGCCACGGCCAGACCATGTAATAGAAGGTTGGGGGAAGTGATGCTATGGGGGGACATTACCTAGAATAGCACAGCGGGGATGGAGAGACCGTGAGCAGTCCCAGCGTGACTGGCACTCATAAAAGGCACGGATTGACGTGCACTCCACTCTCTCTGCACCGTCACCAACACCTGGTCGTCGTGCTGCACTCATTTCTGACGACGATGTCGAGCGTTGCCACATCTGCAGGTGAGTTATACCTGCCAAGCTGAACAGTTTTTTTCGCCCCTTCGCGACATTGATTCGACAAGATAACGGTGACTGTTTGGCAGGCTGCTAGTCTGTATAGGGCCTGCACCTGAGTGCGCCACCTGCCTCGTGTTCTAATACGATAAACACTGCATACAGCGTTTTTCAAATTTTATTGTGCTGTGGGGACGGATCGTGTCAGATCGTACCCTTTCTCTTGCCTCTCTAGTCGTTTCCCTTGAGCGGTTGTTCACTGGTGTTGCGGGTCCTCCTATTCGCTTCACTTGCTCCTCTTTCATAAACTTTTGCATTTTCACCTTCTCCTCTCCCTGATCTTCTCCATGTCGTCGTCGGCGGCGTACCCGTCGCCCTCAACGACACAAGCCCCATCCTCTAGCTATGGTAGCTCAATTCCCTCCTCTTCCGTGCCTTCTACCACCTCTTATTTCTCAGCAAGTACTGATCAGTCGTCCCAATCTTCCCCAGCAGAATCCTCTGTAGTGATTACACCAACGACTTCCAACACCCCTGTTTCCTCTGCGACGCCTACCACTCCAACCCCAACGCCCACCCCATCATCCACAAATGAAGAGACTACAGCACCAACCACCTCTCCAGAAACCTCTACACCAACACCGACTACCTCAACCCCTACAACCACGAGCATGATGACAAGTTCTTTGACCTCCCAGATCCCAACAACATATGCGTAAGTCTGCCACATTTCTTTGTTCATTCTGCTATAATCCACTTGCCTCGCCTCAGTTCCACAGACGCAGAGGGATCAACCGTGTTCGTCACGACCACGTTTGCCACCGTCGTCCCAACCATCGTCGATGCACCGACAAGCTCAGGTTCTAGCAACACGAACCTCGCTGCCATCATCGGTGGCACCGTCGGAGGTGTCGTTGGTTTAGTCATTTTCGCTCTTTTCCTCTTCTGCATCCGAAAGAGATCCAAAAAAGACGAGTTTGACGGCGACTTCGACCCCGACCGTGTCGTTGGGCACTCTACAGGCGGAGGCACACTTCCCCAAGTTGATCTCACAGACGACGTGACACCTTTCCCTCAACAATATGGCGACTACGGTGGCGGGAGCATGCGTCAGTACGGCGACTCTCCTTATCTCATGAATGCTGCGGTCGCTGGTGCTGGTGCCGCTGCTGGTGCTGGTGCCGGTATGCCTGGCGGGGCTACATCCCCTTTGACTTCTCCTTCCCGCTACTCGGACGCAACGTCGTATCATCAGGCTGGTGGCCCATCTTCTGCAGAGGGATACCCACAGAACAATCAATTCATGCGTCCTGGAGGTGGACCGCCGCCTGGCGGCTATCAGCAACCTGTCAACATGTACGGCGCTGGCCCTGCCGATTGGTTTACCCCCCAACCTATGATATCCCCACCGCCTTCGACAGTCGCAAGCACCACTGCCACGTCACGGAGTGCGAAAGAACGAGAGGCGTTGGCGAGGAATGGGGAGGGAACGGGGACTGGAACGGGGTTGGCACTGGCTACGCAGCATGAGGTAGCGGAGGGCAGCGGAGAGGTTGTTGTCCATCAGGACGCGGGAAGGGCCCCAAGCGATGGGCATCATTCTCCAAACGAGATTCCGCCTGCCTATGAATCGATCAGCCAGTGAGCTCCACCGCGGTCAATGAACGTAATTCCTCCTTTTCCTCATGTAAAAAAGGGATGGGTGGGTCCTGGAGGGTGGTGCGACCCGTGATCAGATGTTTGTATCTCTCACTCGTCCTCGCTAATTCGTCTTGCCTCCTTGTAAGCCCCCAGATCTGCCTATCTCCCGAACCGTCAGTTCCATGATCATGACATTGATGTTCATCTTTGAATATGGACAGTCGACGGACTGGTTTTATGTATACAGCCGATTTCTGCCTTTCGAGTCCATCACGACTTCTTCTCCCCCCCTTCTCCTTGCCCTTCTCATTCCGATCAGCATCACGACGAAGATACGCATATACATACACTATAACTATTCTTTTCCAATTCCATCAGCTTCTTACGATCTCTTCCTTGTGCTTCTTTCTCTCTTTTTATTATCATTGTCGTTGCACTAGTCCTCGAACTAGTCTCGTCGCCATCTGCACCCCGATATCGATGATACGTTACGCCGTTACACTATGTCAGATTCTATTTGATTCACCCCCTACACTTTATCGCTGTACACCGTCCGTAGCCTATACCGACATTTCCCCTTGTATCTTGGGGTACGTTGTACTTGCTCAATACAGCACTGGTCGACACTTGAACTTAATACCTAGATTTGACTAGGACTTGGGATATGCAAGCCAATATACTAAATTAGGGAGACAACAGTGATCTCAGGATATGTACATCATAGCAGTTGACAGAGTCAAACATGGCCAGAAGAAGATCCAGAAGACCCTCTCCTGCCAGAGCATGGTAACAATGCTACCAAAGTCTGACCTGTTTGCCTTACTGGTTGACAGCACCTGTACTGAATAATCCAGAAAGGTGGAACTAAAGGTGCCAAGACAGGCCACAGCATGAAGCATACAACAATGGGAAGGCAGGCACCTACAGCTGTGTGATTGGAAGACCATCACAGAGAAAGACAATACAAAAGAAAAGAGGCTGGTTGAACTGTGTTAGTATTGTGTCATGCAAGAGGGAAAATAGTGCACAAACCCCCATGCTAACAATGCATATGGAAAACTGTGGATAATAGCAAGGTTCTCCTGTTTGGAAAGTATGATGGACCTAAACTAGTATTGTTGTCATGTCATTATGAGGACAGGATGAGAATCAGAATTTGGACACCTTGCCCACTCATAAAGTATAAGGTCTTGAACTCACTTTGTCCCATGTTTCATCTAGTTGCTTCAAAAAGATAATCAATTATATGGTCATGATGCTGGTGATAATGGTATATCTGATGGTCTTCATGTCACTTCTGGGGGTAGATGTGCAGCACTTCAGATGACTTCATCCCAGTGACTTCATACTGAGCAACTAGCATTTTTGCAGGCTAACAGTCTGCTCTTTGCCACTGGTATTCACCCTCGAGGTGAGGCATGCTATGGTAGCCAGATATTCGGCACCCTGGACAGCAGATGTCCCCTTTGGAGGCTGAGCATTGTTACGGGTTCAACAATGTTCGCTGCGGGTTCAGCCATGAGCAGGCAGTTTCCAGGCTTACATACAGGTGGCGAATTGGGATCTGCGATATGGTCTCGTCCCACATCGGAGGGGTTGAGCAGGCCCCGCCGCAAGCCAACGACCAACATATGTGAGAACTCGGTGCAGGGAAAGACGCCCTGCAAAAGCGATTGTGATATGACTGAGTTCGCGGACGACGGTCAGTCTCGCATGGCATTTGGAGACGAGAAAACCTAGAAGGAGGCCATTAGTGGTTCGACGCAATGGTGATACTTGGGGGGTAACAGTGACGATCTACGTGGCGGAAGGAAGTGTAGGGTGGGAGAGCATCAGCATCACCTTGCTGTAACTTCACATGTCTAGCGTGCACGTGCCATTGGGCGTCTGCCCAAGCGAGTTGAGTCGCTGGATGGCTGGGTATCGAAACTAGCGCCTGGCCATCCAGGCAGGTACTCTAGCAGCTCGTCGCTTGAAAGAACAGAGTCAGCCGATTTCAAGTAGTCCAAGTCAGGTGAAACCAAACCTTGAAATTGTGGATGTGGATGGCTGTGCCACTTCTTGACCGCAAGGGGGTTTCCAGTTTGCTTGGTTTCAAACAGGCCTGCAACGGTCAACTGGTCCTCTTCCTTGCTTCAACATAAATCCTTGTCCCCAAGTTTTGTACATTGTGCGAGACACATTATAAATACCGGGTCTCGCTGCTAACACGATGAGCAGCATTTGCATATCCAACTCGATCGCACAGCCTGTCGACCTGTGCAGTTCGCCCAACATACACTGCAGCAGTGACAGCAACTTCCTACGACCTTGAGCTTTGTTTTTGCCAAACCGGTGGTCAGCATCCTTCAGCACTTCTTTCGACGTTGGGTGAGAACTGCAACACTACCAGCCAGTATCAGGATAGGGTATCGGTTGGTCAAGTGGTAAGTCTATCCATTACCTTTCGGGGACTCCAACCACTTCACGTTTTGATCCATTGACCATCACCGTCCTCGTGTCCAATGGCGAATTCCAAATCAAGTTCTAGAGCCTGCCTGCCGCCTGCCGTTCTATAATTTACGCAGTGAATGAACAGTACATTCCAGCACCGTCACGACTTAGCAACGAACTTTCATGCGCATGTCATTCGTCGACCATTAGCATGTACGTATTTTATTCGAGCCCGTTGCGACTGACCCGTTGACCTCCACGTGCTTTGGAAGAACCCATTGTAAATCGATTGAACGAACGTTGGCCTGACACCGTCATGTCTACACCTCTACCGTCCATCCCTCCTTTGGTTCCACTGCCTTCACGATCTCGTGCGCAAGCTTCATCTTCGTCGGGTCCTTCACCGCCCAAGAAATCACAGCTGAGCGAGTCCGACATCCATCGTTTCGCCACGCTCTTCTCACCTGTAACACCTCCCGCAACGCCCACGCTCACGTCCATCGGCCATTCGCCATTTGCAGCAATCCTTGCACGACCCGGCCACCAGCGTAGGCGGACACACGGCTCCGCGGATTCGGATTTCGGCGCCTTCGTCTCCGTCCCGCCTTCTCAGGACCCTTTGTCGCTTGATTTTGATTTTGCCCCATCTGATGCGGTCGCCCCATTCGCACCAGCTCCTCACTCAACGTCCCTTGCGTTTGTTTCCCCACAGCCTGGATATTTGGGGAACTCGAGTCTTAATTACTTTGATCGATTCACGTCCAGTGCCAAAACTGCGGCAGAACAAAATAAAAGAGACGTCCTGGATGAACTTCTCGAGCATCAGGACGACCCGTTGTACTTTTTAAATACCTCTGAAAGGACTCAAACGCCACCTTCAATAGTATTGCCAGGCCCACATGCCCCTGTAACGACGAAGCACGAAGAGATCGCAGACGCAATCATGTCCGAGCTCTCCAAAACGAATATCATAGTGCGGTCGCAGAGCAGGAACAGTCTCAGAAGGTCGCGTATCCCTCTACCACCCCGTCTGACCTCGTCGCCTCCATCGATATCATCCCCCACAGGATCGACTACGTCCCTCCCCCTGTCGTCTTCCCCACCGCCACCGCCACATATGTCGTCGTCCCCTCCAGGACATGGCGCCCTCTCACGTCTCTCTTCAAGTTTGGTGTCACTCCTCCCATCCACACGTCCACGAGGGACTTTGCCAACCGCGGCTGCGACCTTCCCACAGTCGTTCGCGGCCTCTTCTTCTGCCCCGAGCACCATTTCTGCGTCCTCACCATTTGCAAGTGCTGGCATTACACACGGCTCGCCGTTCGCTTCGACACCGTACATCCCCCCTACGGGTGCACCTGGGTTCGCAGGGGACCGTACTTGGGATCGTGGTTTCTCAGAGGCACTGATACAAGATGAGGAATTAGGCATGGTAGATCCGGTCGGGCTTGGTCCCACCGTGGAGATGAAAGCAAAAGGGCGATCCACAACGAGGAAAGGGGTGACACTACTTGGAAGGGGAGAGGGTACCGTCGGGGTGCTAGATGGGGAGATGGCTGATCTGGTAAGACCGTCCCGCGTTTCCCTTGACCACATCCATTGATTTTGTACATCGCCTCGTGTCGCTCTGGTCAGCTCCGACCGCATTTACCAGCACTGACACGACTTCCACGCAATTGGACACTTTTGTACTCGCTCGACCAACATGGTATATCGCTTAACACACTCTATTCCCGCTGTGAACCACGTATACCCTCGCGTGCTAATCCGAGCCCTCCTAAGGGTGGACTTGTGGCAATCCAGGACGCACACGATGTCGTGTTCGGTGCGTGGCTTAGTGAGGGCGTGAAATTAGAGAGGGGGTACTATGGCAGCGGAGAGTCGTACGTCTTGCATTTGTCTGGCATTTCCTAAACACTATTCAGTTGAAACATATCACAGGTTCCTCTGGCGATATCATCCACCCCGAAATGGAGAGCCGCAGGGAAGTCTCGAGGTGTATAAATGGACGGGGAGGAACGACTACGTCGCGCTTTGCGAGCCCGAGTTCATCTCGTTTGGAGGCGGGTAGGTCTACATGTTCATCGCATCTCGCACCCGTACAGATGATGTGATGTGCGCTAACGCTATTTTCATCAGAGATGGGCACTACGGTCTCTACCTTGGCGCATCCCTCCTCGACGGATCCTCCGCGCCCTGTCCAACGTTCGGCAATCCTGTACTATGCACGCCTCCCGAAGCGTCTCGTGTGAGTCTTGACGCGGACGGCGTAGCCAAAGTGAAACCGGATGTGTCCTTTGAGTGCGTGGGCTTGGAAGTGTGGGGCATTGGACCGTGAAGCCGCACTCGGCGGGGCGCCGGGGACGTCGAATGCGTACGGGGTCACACGTTTTCCCGGCAACTGGCTGGCTGGTCGCTTTTTTTTTTTCTGGGGGGGGGGGGGGGGCAGTTGAGTTGCCAGTGACTACTGCGTGGTTGGATGGCTATGTTCCCTGTGCCCTCATTCCCTCGTGTTTTGTGCTTAGGGTTAGTATGTATAATCTGTCCAGCTAGTGCCAGCTTTTATTTGATAATTCTGTGTGGAGAGTGGACGAGCTCGCAAGAACGTCGGATGTAGACTCCGAGTCACTCTCGAGTAACCGGGAAGAACATGAATTGAGGTACGTGGCCGTGTGGTCATTCTGGATGATTGGTCGGTGCCTGGCTTCGTGTCGTAGGCAGGTGGTAGTGTGCAGGGGTGGCTGCTGTGGTGGTGGTGGTAGACTGTTTGGCGTGTTGACAGAGGTGCGAAGGCACCCTGTCTTCCTGACACCATTGACCCTCGACATCACCCCGGGCCCCAACTCGCCGTTTTATGCAGTTTCGGTGGGTTGCGGGTTGATATGTAGAGACCGCCACTGCAATATGCCCTCTCACCCGGTCGTGGAAACACGAAACAGGAGCTTGTCACGGAGGGCAGAGGCGAAAATCAGCGTTCAACCACGTATAACCAGGTGCCACAGGTGACGAACCAGGTCGTCCGTCGATCACCAAGCTGATTGCACTGTTCCCTTGACTCGGGCATAACCATGCATGTTGATTAGACTTGGTCGCGGTAAGCTACGAACATGTTTGAACTACAAGTGAGTCGTGACAGAGGTCTAGTCTCCGACCGTGGGGCAGGGATAGCAGCGAAGAAGATAGTTCTGCATCGTGATTGGGTGCGGACCACGAATATATGTTCGACACGGTATGATGTGGACTCTTGCAAACGACTAGAGATCGCTCACGAGGGTGAAACATCGCTGTCGTCGTTTTATCCAGCTGTGTCGACTAGCAATTCTCGTCACTGGAACCTTTCTCATCCCCCTATGAGAAGGGGCCCAGGCCATCACAAAAGTTGCAGAAAGCTGGCATTGCCCGATATATGCGGCACCACTTGGTAGCACGTGACACATTGACGACACGTCATGTCTGTGATGTC
>KN825315.1:0-20045 GCA_000827395.1 Paxillus rubicundulus Ve08.2h10 | reverse complement strand
ATACCTACAGGCCACTCAGCCCATCCCATACCTACAGGCCACTCAGCCCATCCCATACCTACAGGCCACTCAGCCCATCCCATACCTACAGGCCAGCTATCCCTCAGCCCATCCCATACCTATGGGTCACCAATTCCTTGGCCCACCCCATTACACATGGTACACCCTCACAACCACTCCATAGCCCACCCATTACTCATAAAATATCCATTCAAATGTCCCCCAGCCCATCCCATACCTATGGGTCATCCCATCCCTTGGCCCACCTGAGGCCTACAGAATACCTATATTGGCCAATCCATTCCCCACAGACATAGCTCAATCAACCCATCCATTACTCAAAATACCCTGACTAAAATATCTACTTGGCCCATCCATACCCTATGGCTACAGGCTCTAGGTTGGCCAACAATGGGCTGGCCTGTCTGGGATGGCTTTTTGTCAACCTCATCTGTCCATATGATACAGTACCAAAGCACTACATTATGTGTACTAGGTACAATTGCCCTTGTGGATAGATGAAGGTGGATTGTTGGAGGTAGCCAGTGATGCTCTTGCCTTCCTTCTTTGAGACTCTGTAATGCTCAAAAGAAGAGAGGAATAAGGACAAGCACACAATGTATTTACACTTTTTTGATGCCATTAGAATCATAGATTTGTCAGGAATGTTCCATATGAACCCCAGGTACTCTTCAGTGTTGCCAAAAGGCTGACCTTTTTCTTCATGCCAAGGAACACCCAGAGGTCCTATGAAATCCTTGGCTCAGGTGAGGTCATAGTCATATCAATAGATTTCTCAGTTTGAGATACCTGAAGGAGTATCAGAATGCTGATGATGTAAGATAGGAGAAAGAAGGGACCTAAGAAGAGGCCTTGAGGAGATGGGAAACAAAAAATGGAAATGTTGTCAACCCACACCTCGGTGGGCTTGAAAATACTTCCAGATGTGTAGAACTGCACCCATGATTTCACCTTGAAGACCAGCAGGAGATGTGATACTGAAGGGAACATTGTGTTTTAAGAAGTATTGGCCAGGAGAATGGTAGTATGGTCTGATGAGACTAAAATCAACTGCCTAGGGTCAGATGGTTACAAATGAGTGTGAAAAAGGCCAGAAGAGGGGCTTAGTGATAGGCTGTAAGAGAGAATAAATTTGGTTCTGTGATGATGTGGGGCTACATGGCTTGGGAGGGTGTTGTATATGCAATAAATATAGATGGTAGGGTGGATGGTGACCTATACCTTCAAATTTTGAAAAATGAACTTCAAAAATCCCTTCAATATCATAATCTTAATCCTTTTGACATTACCTTTCAACAGGATGATAATCTCAAGCATGCCTGCAAGAAGGTTAAGGAATGGCTAAAGGAGCAATTTTTTAGAACCATGATGTGACCTGCACAGTCTCCTGACCTTAACACCATAGAACATACCTGGGGTTCCCTCAAGAGGAGGCTCACAGAGTATAAACACCCTTCTGATGGGATGGAGCAGTTATAGAAGAGGATTGAGGTGGAATGAAATAAGATACCAGCTTCTGTATATCAGGGATTGATTGAAGCAAAAGGGGGCCATAACAAGTATTGATATTCCCCAAATACCCTAATTATCACTAGAAGCACATAAACTGTTAAAATGATATCTCTATATTAATATATACATATCTCCATAGCCACTGGGACAAATCACATGACCAAGGTACCATTGTGTAGCCACACCCTCAGTTACAACTTGGCCCACCAACAGTAAGCATTATTTCCACACTATGGGGTAATACAGCACATCCACTAGAAAATAGCAAAATATTGCAGAGGTTGGAGGGTCAGAGGGACAACAAGAAGACTGGCTTCAGGTGTCAAGGGAGGGACTTAAGATGGACAGAGCAGAGGAGTGATCAGAGTTAATATTCAAACTGAGGAATACAAGATACAGGAGGGGTTTATATACTATGGTGACAAGTAAGTATGGAGGGCACCAGAGTAATGGAGTGAAGTGGAATGTGAGTCAAAGATGTCAGAAAGATAGGAATGAATCAGGAGGAGTCAGAATCAGATTAATCGGAAGGTGGAATTATTATATATGTCAGATGTCTGTCAAGGTATGAAGGATGAGGAACAAGGTACAGGAATCAGGGGTAAGAAAGATAAGTGGAAATGTGGAGTTGTGGAAAGGCAGAAAGTGGACTTGATAGAGGCAAGAAAGGTGGAGTTGAGCTGGAGTAGGCTCAGGAGGAGCAGAGTTGACTGTTGGGACATGGTGTATGACAGTGCTGGCAATTGCAAATGGGCATTGAGATGATGGATTGAATTACAATGAGTATAAGACAAGTCTTTAAATTTTTTCAATGATAGGATAACACTAGCATGAGATTGATCGAGATTGACTGTGACCCCATCAAACAAAATATGACAAGTGGACTCAAGAGCACAACATGCACAGAGACAAGGGTCAGAACAAAGAACACTAGTTAACCAAAGACTTTTTTCTGGTGTGATAAAGCAGAAATGGTAATATTGTGGAAAATAGATGGGGTTGTAATAACAAAAATATTCTCCAACATGGTGAGAAACACCCATGGGAAGTCAATGTTCTTCATCCACCACCCAGGCCATGTGGCATGATATCATTCAAATAAGCCCACAAATACAATCAATTAATTCAACCATAAAACAAGTCAATAGAGAAAGTATAGACTATAAAATCAAACATCAACAAATTTGTACCTGCAAGTGAAGCATTGAAAAAAGGCAAGAAAAATCCAAAAACTAAAAATCACCCAGAGTATGTGTTTGTTAAACTGTGCACTTTTTTCCCACAGGGTTGTTTGCAGAGGATTTGTCATTTCTATCTAACAGAACCCTCCCCCACTACCATTGGGGACACTCTATACCATGTTTGATTGTTGGAGTTCAAGCTTCGTCGTCATGTGACTCATTACATAATCACGTAGTACTTTTCTTCCGTCGCCTCAGTGTTGCACCTCAGTTGCTTTGCTCTATAAGCTACTGAGGTGAGACACTACTTATTTCCTTAGCATATCACTTACTGACATACCATAGTACTTATATCTGCTATAGGTATTAATATAGTTGCTTTGCTCTATAAGCTACTGAGTACTTATATCTGCTATATTGATATCATGACATTTGTGTTTCAGTCCAATCCGCTGAATGCAAAGAATTTCAATTTGAGGCACCAGGCTTCTAGCAACTTGCAGTAGTCACTGACAAAGCCCAGTGAGCTCCAGAACAAATCCCAAGACATCCCTGTGATATCCCAATTTTTTCCCACAATATCCCCAAGATCCTGAGCCCTTTGTGGTTTCAGTCTTTAATCCCTTGGTTTTTAAACCAACCCACTCCCATTCCTGATTCCCAAAGGTTAAAAGACCTATCACCTTGGGACTTTTGGAACTGTTCCCTATATTCATCCTACACCACTTAATTTATCATTCCACATCCTTTATGTCCCTAGATATTTTTCTAATTCTCTGTCATTCCTTGCAAGCACTTCTCCACACATTATATATATAGTGACTCCAAAAACTGTTGCAATGTGTGGCTGTTTCTTGGTTGGCGTGATGTAGTGCCAGAGGGCATGGGATTCTTGCTTGGCATGTTATAGTATTGGTTCCTGGCCACCCAATGGTGCCTTGGTGACATGATTAGGTAAAGTGGCTGTGGAGATACTCCCATTTTAAAACAGACATGTCAGTGCAACAGCTCATATACTTTCAATGATGATTAGGGTATTTTGGAAATATCAGTACTTGCTATAGCCTCCTTTTGCTTTAAGCACTGCCTTCACCCTCCTAGGCATGCTTTCAATGAATCCCTGACACATGGCAGCTGGTATCTTGTTCCACTCCACCTCAATCCTCTCCCATAACTGCTCCATGCCATCAGGAGGTGTTTATTCTCTACAAGCCTCCTCTTGAGGTAACTCCAGGCATGTTCTATGTATGTAATTAATGGCAGGAAACTGTGCAGGCCACACCATGGTCCTAAAATTCTGGTCCTTTAGCCAATCCTTGGCCTTCTTACAGGTATGCTTGGGGTCATTGTTCTATGGAAAGGTAATGTCAAAAAGATTAAGACCATGATATTGAAGGGATTCTAGCAGTTCACTTTCCAAAATTTGAAGGTATAGTTCACCATCTATCCTACCATCAATCTTGGTGGCATATTCAACAGCTTCCTGTTACACAGGGTGACACTAGTGTGCTCAACCTAAGTAACAATCCATGTTCTGACCACTATCCTTATTAAGGATAAGTTGTACTAATGTTTCAAGAGAACAGAGTGATTGTCACAGGTGGATCGAGACCTGAGGAGCAGAAGTGTTGAGGTAGTCAAGATATGATTGCATAGAACAAGCTGAAGTATAATACAGTAGTTCTGCTACTTTATATACTATCAGTGAAGGTGCATGGACCATTCAATGATTAAATGCTACTGGTAGGAATGTTAAGGAATATGAAAGAAGACACAGCCTTCAAAGAAAAGCTTGAGAGACTTGAGTAAAGAATACCTAAACGAGGAATTGGGCTATGCCAGTATGAAGAATACAATGGAATGTAAGAGAAGGTTATAGAAGGATGAAAGAAAAATAGGGGGTGAAACCATATTGTAACACTTCCCAAGCCATACAACCCCACATCATCACAGAACTTCCTTCAAACTTGAGAGTTCCCTCTACCAGCCTATCACTGAGCCCCTCCCCTGCCTTTTACACACTTACTTATGTGCATCTGACCCTAGGCAATTGATTTTAGTCTCATTAGACCATACCACCTTCTTCCAGTCCTTCAAAGTCCAATCCTTATGAGCATAGGCAAAGTAGTCATGCCTTGCAGAGAGTATAGGGCATTTTCACTTAACCACAGCCTTCATACCAGTCTTTTTCAAGTGCTGGCAGACAGTGTTTGGGTGGAGGGGCTGATTGATGATATTGGTGAGAGGTCACCTGGACAGAATTCTCAGCCCTGCAAGTAGAGACAAGGTGGATGGCATGGTGGACATTGATAGGGGAAAGCTTAGTTGGATGACCTCCAATGGATTTCTGCAGGTCAGAATGTTCCTTGACACAAAGTCTAGAGATGGTAGAAATATTGAGACCAGTGGTAGATGTCAAAGTACAGTGAACTCTGGAGCCAGAATACCAACTCCAGAATTTTGGAAACCTGGAGATCATGACTCTACTCCACCACTATGCAGAACTGCTTAGAATCTGTCTGGAGTCACTCAGGGTTCATCCAAAACTTGCATGGATGGTCATCCTACTCTATCATCCTTTCCTTATCATTACTCCTGAGCTCCCAGGGGCATTCCATCATCATCTTACATCACTTAACTCCATCCCCTGTCATGTTCCTGTTCCTAATCCCCTGTCATCATTAGCAAGTGCTTCTCCACCCATTGCACTACATATATATACTCACTTTTTACTTTGGATTCCTCAGTCATTCTTTAACCTCATTAGGCAGCAACTGAAGTGAGTCTACTTTATACTTATTTACTACTCCTAGCTAATCCTTAGTAGTCTGAGCAATCACTGCCCTTTTATAATTTTTGTCAGTAGATGCAATAGCATGAGCAGAAGAACCAAAATCAAGCATGGTGAGGATGGTGTTGTTCTGGGTGGATGAGAGAGACCACATGATGGTGAAGGTTGGAAAGAAAGAAGTGTATGAATATTTTCAAACTCAGACATAATGTTTATATGGGTATATTTGTTTGTACAACCAAACAATAGCAACTATGCCTTCATTTGGCTCCAATTCCACTGGCTGAAAGTACATAAACTGTTGCAATGACATACCTGTTTTGAAATGGGCATATTCCTACAGCCACTGTACCTGATCACATGACCAGGGCTAAGTGAGATTCCCACACCCTCTGGCACTACATCACATTTGGGTTCCAAATCCTCAAGTCATTCTTTGCCCTCTGTAGGCAGCAACTGAGGTGAGTTCCCTTTATACCTATTTACTATTCCTAGCTAATCCTAAGTAGTCTGGGCAATCCCTGCTCTCTTATAGTTTTTGTCAGTCATGATCCATGGAATGCAGCATGATTTGGGATTGACTGTTGCAATCAGGGGAAACAGAACTGTTGACATGAGGAATGTGTCAGACTCCCAGTGGATACCTAAGGTTGTAGCCTGTTGTGCTTGCTGGTTCCAGCCATTATCATGCTCAGTCTATTGGTCACATCACATCATATGTGAAGGTTATCCAGGTCAAGTTCCCAGGTTTCTGGATGTTGATTCATCTCCTGGTGCCTTCAATGACTGTATTATCAATTCTGACTTCTTCCTTCTTCTCAAGCCATAGTTCACTCTAGCACTACGCACAACTTATACATACCATCTAAGTTCCATTTGATCGCCGAGGGCTCCGCCCCGCGTGACAGTAAGCGCGTTCGGAAGAAGGAAAGAGGGTTGTTGTTGTTGTTGTCAAGCGGGTATGTATTTCGTGAGAGATAATCGTGAGTTAAGATACTGGATATCAAGAAAGCCACTTCAATCCTACACAGTCGTGCAGGAGTGAGCCAAGAAGCCAAGAATGACCGGGACTCGGGATATATCGCATCAGAATGTATGTAGCCACGTGTCAAAACGCATCACCGTGCGCTCCACCAATGGCCGCACCGGTGTCACGCTACCGATGAAGTTTGGACATCCAAGAATACCAGCTCTCGCCCACGCGTCAACCATCAGAGTACCCCACAGGTTCACCCACCCCATCGTCCACATCCAACCCCAAAATCCGCCCACCTTCCTACCCGTCCACTGCCGGAAAGCTCTCTCGCCGATAACGGCCAGCGCCATCATCCCAAAAGCAACTACCATCCTCCATAACTCCATCTGTCCATTGAGTGTTATGAATCCGACGTGGTGAAACACTGCGGAAGCAAAGAATGCGCCAAAGATACTTCCCACACGGCCAAAGACGAGCGAGAATGGGTAGCTGCCCAAGATAAACGTCTGCCTGAAAAACTGGTGCCATCTCCGTCCCCAGAAATCGCCCACAGATGTGGCGAGCCATGGGCGTTCGAACGCGGGGGGCCATTGGGCGGGGTCTTGTCTCAAAATGAGTACTGCGGGTATGATGCAGAGGTCATATCCCAGTTGGAGGACGCAGTAGATCGTGAATGCGCTTGAAATAGAGATGATGCTTGCGCGGAGGTATCGGGCGAAGGGTGGTAGGGTCTCGTCGAAGATAGTCCCTCCGATGGTAGAGCCGAATGCGTCGGGGGAGAAAGATTGGACGGCTCTGTGGAGGACACCACATATAAAAGCATGCAGGCCTGCGGAGAGTATTGCATAGGCGACAAATTTTGTGTGGGTGGACGGACGGGTTTCAGGAGGGACGTACAGGCCCTTGGACCAGTCCCACCCGTATCCCCGGAGATTGACGGTAAGGTCGAGAGCATCCAGTATCGTGGACGGAGTTGCACCAATGGGGCGAATGTGCCGTTTGAGAGGTTCTTTTTGCAGAGTCCATTCGAGAGTACGTGCAGCGATAGCGAACATACAGAGCTGGTGAACGATAGAAATGGAGCTCAGCCTACCTCACGTTGCAAATGTGCTTGGAACGGCGAAATCGTCACTCACCACCAAATCGATGTTGAGGAATTTGCGCTGAGGAACGTCAAAAGACATGTCAACAGACGTTGCTGCGCGCAGGGCCAGGAGCGCTACGAGTGGCCATAACGCGACTCGAAGGGAATGTGTTTGGGGTGTTACCGCCAAAATTGCTACTGCAAAGTAAGAAAGTACAGGAGGAAGGACATACGATACAAATTTCGTGGGATCAATTGGTGCCCTGGTTGGTGGAATTCGAAGGACATCGCTCAACTGAAAGGACAGTGCAGCGAAAGACATGGTCGAGGTTGAATCTTCCACAGTCTGCGCATGAGGCATTCATACTGTGGAGGAAATCGCTGATCAAGCTGCCGACTAACTGCGCTTTGATCCGCATGAGGCCTACCTTACTTACTCATAAGTACTTAGATGTGCGATATTGGGGAGTAATGACGAGAATAGTGGGATTAATGTTATAGTAGTACTAGGATCTATGGGGCAAGCCGTCAGATAGAAGGGTGGTAGGACACGTGATGGATAGTCAAACTGATATTTACGAAAAAGCGAATTCCACCGAAATAAAATAAAATGAAACACAATAATTAAATCATTGGGATAAAAATCAAACCTGCAGTGTGATCGCTCATGACTTCGAGGACGTTCCTCGTGGAGGCCACCTTCAGCCGCGCCTTAGAATCACTCCAGAGTATGTTTGCTCATTCACCATCTCCTGACGTCCTTCGGTCGTTCCACGCGTTTTTCAGCTCCAAACATCCTTTGCAATGCTCAATTGGCCGTGATACTATAACCGCTGCTGGGAGGTTTGTGTTCAGCTTATAGGTATGTATCGTGGGAGGTGATTGTTAGCTAAGATACAGGAAAACCGATTGCATCCTACACAGCTGTGCAGGCGGAGTCTAGCAAGAAGCTGAGAATGACAAGAACCCGGGGTTATATCGCATCAGAACGTGTGCAGCCACGTGTCAAAACGCATCATCGTGCGCTCCACCATTGCTCCCACCAGCACCGCGCTACCAGCCAAGTTTGGACACCCAAACATACCAGCTCTCGCCCACGCGTCAACCATCAGAGTACCCCACAGGTTCACCCACCCCATCGTCCACACCCAACCCCCAAATCCGCCCACCTTCCTACCCGTCCACTGCCGGAAAGCTCTCTCGCCGATAACGGCCAGCGCCATCATCCCAAAAGCAACTACCATCCTCCATAACTCCGTCTTGCCATTGATCCTTATGAGTACGATGTAGTGAAACACGGCAGAAATAAAGAATGCCCCGAAGATACCTCCCACACGGCCAAAGACGAATGAAAACGGGTAGCTTCCCAAGATAAACGTCTGCCTGTAAAACTGGTGCCATCTCCGTCCCCAGAAATCGCCCACAGATGTGGCGAGCCATGGGCGTTCGAACGCGGGGGGCCATTGGGCGGGGTCTTGTCTCAAAATGAGTACTGCGGGTATGATGCAGAGGTCGTATCCCAGTTGCATGGCGCAATACAACCCAAATGCGACCAAGGTAGAGATGATGCTTGCGCGGAGGTAATTGGCAAAGAATGGTAGGGTCTCGTCGAAGATAGTGCCTCCGATGGTGGGGCCGAATGCGTCGGGGGAGAAAGATTGGAGGGCGCTATGGAGAACACCACAAAGGAAAGCATGCAGGCCTGCGGAGAATATTGCATAGGCGACAAACTTTGTGTGGGTGGACGGACGGGTTTCACGAGGGACGTACAGGCCCTTGGACCAGTCCCACCCGTATCCCCGGAGGTTGACGGTAAGGTCGAGAGCATCCATGACGATGGACGGAGTTGCCCCTGCGGGACGAATGTGTCGTTTGAGAGGTTCTTTTTGCAGAGTCCATTGCAGGGTACGTGTGGTAATGATGAACATTGAGGCCTGATGAACGGTAGAAATGGAACTGAGCGACCCTATGTTACAGAAAATACTTGGAACGGCGAAATCTTCGCTCACCACCAAATTTAGGTTGAGGCCTTTGCGCCGAGGAACGTCCAAAGACAGGTCGACAAACGCTCCCGCACGCAAGGCCAGGAGTGCTACGAGTGGCCATAGCGCGACTCGGAGGGAATGTGTCTCGGGCGTTACAGCCAAAATTGCTACTGCGAAGTAAGAAAGTACAGGAGGAACGATGTACGATGCAAAATTTGTCGGGTCAGCTGGCGCCCTGGTTGGTGGAATTTGGAGGATATCGCTCAAGGACATCGCAGCAAAAGACATGGTCGATGGTCGAGTCTTCCGTCCTGGCAGGACTCGGAGAAAGTCATATTATACTACGGAGGCAATCGCTGATCAAGGAGCGATTAACTGCATGTAGCCCACTCTGCGATGATCGGTCGACTGGGACTGTCAGAGCTCAGCCAGTCGTTGCAATCCGGAGAAACTATGGAAAGCAAGCGGAACACCGTAACTGACTTGGACGGAGTGACTACATTTGGCAGGTAGTGGTTACTAACAGATGTATCTACAGGAGAACGTCTGCGCCTGCTCATGGTACGTGCAGATGCTAATGTGCGTCGTCCCTGGGGTAAAATACTACACATTATGGCAAGCTATATATTATGAACGTATTTGCTGGACGATTAAATTCTTTTGAGCGCGGTCGCCCAGCTTTCCATTGAATTTAAATTTTGAGACGAGGGATGTGTGCCAGGGTATCTGAGGAGCCTGTTGCCGCTTCAACTTCACGGCCTTTGATCTCGTGCTACATAGTCTAGTCACATGGCACAACAGTTGGACAAGGCCTTGCTTGTGAATCAGTAATCGTAGTCTCAACCTCTCAGACTTCTTCCCTTCTGAGTCTTGTCGTTTCGCATGCCATCTCCGTCTTCCCCAACCATGATCCAAAATATGGCTACAACCCCTCGAAACCCCACAACGTTACGACTCCGCAAGGTTCTAGGGACAAACTTCACAGACCAAGCTATGACAGAAGCACTCCAGACACTCTCAGACTTGTACAGTGCGCCACTGACCTCCGTGTCTGCTCAACAGCACCCTCGAGGTCCAGGGCTTGTCTCGGAGGACCATGACTGGAGCGACTTGGATACTGAGCTCACAACACCCCAAGAACGTGCATGCGAGCACCCAGACGTCGCCAACGAAACTGCCGCGCGTGCCCGCAAGAATCTTCAGAGAGACCTCGAGAACAAACTTGCGGAAGGCAGCCAGCACTTCTTGAAAGCATTCGGAGAGGTTGATCAGGTGCGCCTGGTCTTTACATGTCTCATACAATTATCCATATGACAACGTCTAGAGACTAGACGACCTACAAAAGATTGTGACCGAGATAAGAAGACACTGCGATGAGGCCGAGGCTCAGTTGAGGTTGACGGAAGAAGCGGGTCGGTCCCTCCTCGACCAAGCGGAGAGCTTGAGACACGAGAGGTAGACATCCGTTGCCAGGAAATTAGCCCGTGTTTATAGATATCTTCTCCAAGGCAGGAAGTCGAAAACCAAAAATCTATCGTGATGCTGTTTCTCGATCGCTTCACACTTAGCGACGACGAGGTCGAAGCTATCACATCCCGTGAGGTTCCAGTCGGTTCACGTTTCTTCGCAGCCATGTACAATACCGAACGTATCCGGGAAGGTTGTCGAGTCCTCATGTCTGGAGAGGATGGACCTACCACGGCAGGGTATGCACACTTCGCCATAATTGGTCCTGTGATCTGACCATGTCCTTCGGACGTAGCTTGGACATAATGGCAGCAACTTCCTCGTATCTCGAACAAGGCTACGAAAAGATTTACCGCTGGTGTACCTTCGAATTCCGTAGACTTGGTAGGGAAAACCAGCTCGAAGTCAGTCCGGTGATGGTTGAAGCTGTCCGTCGCTTATCTCAAAGACCCGAACTACTATCGTAGGTATCTCTTCGTACCATCCTCATACATCTCAATTCCAATGTACATTTACATAAATCTGTTCGCACAGCGAAGCCCTCACCTTCCTTTCCGATGCAAGGCAGAGTACGCTCCTCGCCCTCTTCCTCGACGCTCTCACACGTGGTGGACCATCGGGACTTCCGCGCCCTATCGAACTACATGCCCACGACCCGATACGATACGTCGGTGACATGCTCGCATGGGTACATCAAGCCATTGCCGCAGAATGTGAGTTCCTTGAAAGTCTGTTCGGCACGAGTGGTCAGGAGCGGATGGTTGGAGCTGTACGGACGTTTAGTGGGAGCGAAGAAGAAGAATGGGTGCGGGATCTGTTGAATTCTGCCGTAGGAAAAATTTGCGTACCGTTGAAGGTAAGGTGATCGCTTGATTGCCTGCTTTTGAACGGAGCAGGCGCTACTGATTGGGACTGAGGCTTGTGCGACGCAGGTCCGTGTCCTGCAAACAGTTCGAGCTCAAGAAAGCAGTATTGTGTCCTACAAGGTTGCGAATCTCCTTCAGTATTACATGCTTACTATGCAACGGACGATCGGGGACCAGTCTCTACTCTCTCGAACACTTCAAGAGTACGGATATTTATTTCATATCGAGCTATTAGGCTCATATCCCCTCCCAAATTTTCTGCAGGATAACAGGGGTCAGTTACAAGGTTTTCTTTGACTCGATCGAAGCCCAAGGTCGTGCACTACTTCGTATACCTTTGGTTTGTCATCCTTCCGTCTCATCCTCCCACCTTACCATCAACACATTCCATAGGACCTCGACGATCCTTCTCTGTCTCCTCCACATTCCATCATTGACCACGCCCACCTCCTGCGCGAAATCGCGCAAGTTTACGCTTCCTCCCTTCTTGGCGACGGCACTTCTGAACCTTCAGAGGCAAACTTGGGATTCCACCGTATCCTAGACGTCATGGTCGATCCTGCCGTTACCATGTGTGCTGCCGCAGCTGACGAAAAAGCGCGGTCTCGCCCATGGTGGGATCGTGCAGTTTTCGTAGTGAACTGTTTGGATTATTTGGAGGTGGGTGTCGATCCTTTTGGGGAACGATGCGTGTCGTGCACATGCCTAGAGGTACTGACCGTACCGACGTGGGCGTGCGTGGTTTAGAGTGTCCTTGAGCCTTTTTCGTTCACGCAAAACAAAATCGCTGAGATACGGAACAACATCGAGGAGAGAGTAAAATTACTGGAAGACGACCATGTGCGTGTCATATCCGTTTTACCTTTATCAAAAGCAGCCTCCGAACGGCCCTCTCTGATCATACAGTACGAAAGCATCCTCAACGACGCATATCTCCGTGACGCTATCCGCGCACTGGAGACGAAGGATCCAGCCGTGAGTCTTGTTCCCCTTATCGTCCTGACCTTGCACGCGCTTCTCGTCTCACACCCCATAACATTCCACACCACAGACGCCGCTCTCGCGTCTCCCTGCAACCGATCCGACGGCCCTCACCAACACACTGGCCAAGTTCTCCCTCTGGCTCTCCACGTCCGACGTCATCTCCCCGCCACGTCTCTTCCCGCTCTCCGCGCCCCGCCTCGCAGAACGCGTGCACAAGGGTGCGCTGCGGAGGTTCGTGGGCGCGTATGAGAGGTTGTGTGAGGAGGTCAAGAGTGAGCGGGGGCGGTATGAGGCTGGGAGTGTTTTGCTGGGTAGGGAGCGGCCGTTTGGACAGGTGGGGTTATTGAGGCAGATATTTGGGCTCGAGGACGAGGATGAGGATGAGGATGAGGTCGATGAGGATGAGGATGAGGATGAGGTCGATAAGGATGAGGATGAGGTCGAGGATGAGGATGAAGATGAGGATGAAGATGAGGTCGAGGATGAGGACGATGATGAAGGAGATGTAGACGAGGGCGAGGGCGAGGGCGAAGATGAGGATGTGGGGCACGACGGCGAGGGTGAAGGAGATGTGGATGAAGACGAGGATGGGGAACGGTGAAAAAGGAAGGTGATAGCGAAGAAATGAATCGGAGTGATGTATCACGGAATACTAGAGCAGGCTAAGGAGCCTCGATTGTGAAGTAAACGCCATCGTTCGGATGCCTCCCTCGATGGGTCGCGTTCTGTGTGTGTGACACGTCAAATGAATGGGCTTGGTGCCAATCACAGGTTTCTCCTTTGGAGCGTGCAGGGGGGGAAGGGGTTGGCCAGTCTGTGGGGGGGTTTCTTCCGCAATGAAATCCCATCCATGGCCAAGAGACCGCTGGCACTTGAGGTGTCAGGAAGGATACCCGAGGCCTGAAGTGTTCATGAGCTTTAGCCACCGTTGTCTTCAGCTTCTTCGCTACGCCACATGGATATTGCGCATCGCAAAGGTTGCTCCAGGTTCGATATTTCGATACCCAGACTTGTGGACGTTGTTTCGTCCCCTCCGGAGCACCTTCAATCGACAATTGTATCGTCATTATAATTCTGTTCCCTTCTCACACCATGATTTCCCTTCGGTTCATCACGGAGCTCCTGTAAATATTCAAGCGAACTACGACTACAAGAACCATTTAAAGGACAGTGTAAGTACAATAGAAAAAAGGTGTCGAGTTCCTAGGTATGCATGTTTGTATTTCGTGAGATCTCGAGAGGTCATGGTTAGTTACATAAAACATTCAGCAAGGCTGAAAAAGAATATCAGATATCAAGCAAGAAAATTGATCATACATAGGAGTGCAGCAAGAAGAATGAGCTGGGCGGGTATATTCCATCAGAACGTGTGCAACCACGCATCAAAAGCCATCACCAGGCGCTCTACCAATGCTCGCACTGGCGTCGCGCGATCGACGAAGCTAGGGAACCCAAACATCCCAGATCTCGCCCACCCGTCAGTCATCAGATTACCCCACAGGAGCAACCACGCCATCGTCCACACCCAACCTACCAATCCGCTCGCCTTCCTACCTGTCCACTGCCGGAAGGCCCTCTCGATGATGATTCCTAACGCCATCATCTCGAACGAGACTATCATCCTCCATAACTCTAACTGCCCATTGAGCGTTATGAGAGAGATGTGGTGAAATATGGCAGAAGCAAAGAATGCGCCAAAGATGCCGCCTACACGTCCAAAGAGAAGCCAGAGCGGGTAGCCGCCTAAGATAAACATCTGCCTGAAGAACTGGTGCCATCTGCGTCCCCAGAAATCGCTCACAGATGTGGCGATCCAGGGGCGGTCGAAAGCGGGGGGCCATTGGGCGGGGTCTTGTCTCAGAATGAGGACCGCGGGTATGATGCATAGGTTGTATCCCATTTGGAGGAGGCAGTACATCACCGATGTGATTAAGATTGTGATGATGCTTGAGCGGAGGTATCGAATGGAGGATGATAGGGTCTCGTCGAAGATAGTGCCTCCGATGGTAGAACCGAATGTGTCGGGCGAGAAAGCTTTGACGGCTATGTGGAAGACACCACACATAAAGGCGTGAAGTCCTGCGAAGAGTATTGCGCAGGCGACGAATCGTGTGTGGGCGGACGGACGGGTTGAGTGAGGAACGTGCAGGCCTTTGGACCAGTCCCATCCATATCCGCGGATGTTGGCGGCGAGGTCAAAAACGTCCATGATGGTGGACGGAGTTGCCCCTGCGGGACGGATGTACCGTTTGAGAGGTTCTTTTTGCAGAGTCCACCCGATCGTACGTGTAGTAATGATGAACATTAGGGCCTGGTGAACGATATAAATGGAACTGAGCTACCCAACGTTGCAACAGTACTTGAATAGCGAAATGCTCACTCACCACTAATTCGACGTTGAGGTGTTGGTGCTGCGGAACGCCGGGAGATAGGTCGAGGGATATTGCTGCACGCAGAGACAAAAGCGCCACGAGTGGCCATAACCCGACCCGAATGGGATGTGTTTTGGGCGTTACCGCCAAAACTGCGAACGCGAAGTAAGAGAGTACGGGGGGAAGGACATACGATACAAAGTTCGTGGGGTCAATTGGAGCCCGAGTTGATGGAATTCGAAAGACATCGCTCAAGCACAACGCAGCGAAAGACATTGTGATAGTGATAGTCGAAGCTGAGCATTCCGTCTTGACCACTGTGAGACACTTATACTGCGAGGGCCGCCACGGTTGATGATGCTGACCATAGAGCAGATTAACTGCATGTAGTGGCCTCAGGCCTGCACGCTGTGAGACTACTACGTTCGGTGGAACCGGGGGTCAACTTGTCCTATCAGAATCAACGTACTAGTACCAATACTGGCCAACCAGGGGCTTGAGGCACGGGCAGGCCATGACGAAATGGGTTGTTACATTCTAGATGATAGATTTGGCTTGGGTCAATTGTCGACTGTCGGCGCTCAGCTGGTTGCAATTGGGAGAAAAACGGAGACGGGGGGCACGAATACTTGCCGCATGATGGTGTGGACAGTAGTACCATACAGCATCTGCCAACTTGATCAGCCGCATCAGGGGGTTGCTTCAGCTTCACGGCCTTTGAAATTTGATCTCAGTGTACAGTTGGACTATAGTAGCGATGCTGCAAACCATCCAGTGAGCTGGCCCACAGCTGGACTGAGTCTCAGGCAGGCTCTTACCTTCGTGTTGTTTCTCCGTCTCAGTCACACTAGAATGTAGACACAAATAATCCCTCGAGAGTCGGAACTCAATACCGTTGCCACTCCGCGAGATTCTGGGGACGAATTTTACAGTGCCATCAACCTCAGTGTCCGCTCACCAGTACCCTCGACGTTGTGTCGTGATCGCTCATTAGCACTACCACAAGAATCGCCAGCCTACATATTCGATAGCAAATTAGGAAAATCAGGATCATGCCGTCTAATTGTGAATTTCATGGTCCCCTGTCCTGCCAGTGGCCATCGCGCGCGCGCCTTTCCCGGTGCATCTCCACTGTCTTTGCCTTTCCTGACCTCTTCTCCCGCTCTGTGGTAGTCACAGCAGCCACAGCCGCCTCTATCCCGTTCTCCTTTCTTACGACAGGTATGTACCGCTTATCTGCTCCCCTAAGCTTCTTTCCCCCCCTCTCGTGGTCGTCTAGTTCTCGTTCTTTGGCCCCAATACCCAGTAAATTGGGCCGTGCTTGTGGCAGGTATGGCTCCATGACACCATTCTTCTTTTCCTTCTTCGATTTCGACGCCACGGTTCCGTCCTTCCAGCCCATGCCACGTAACATTGCAACACCAAAAACTGATATGGGGACGCGAGCATAGTCATCGGCCGTAGCGACGTTCGGCAGTTCTTCAACGTCTTGCTTCAACGCATCAACCTCTGACAGCACAGGAATAGCAAGTGTATCAGAGGAATTATCGTCGCCCGCGAGAATAGCGCGGAGAGCTCTCTGATCTTCCGTTTCCTCGACGGCCTCCATCTTCCCTTGATCTGCAGGGGGTGTCGCCGTGCTTTCAACTTCGACCTTGACTCGTTTCTTGATTTGTAGGCCAGATAGCTGGGGTCCAGAGTTGATTGTATCCTTCGTTCCGAGACTACCAACGCTACCATCTGTGCCTGTGGCAGCACGAGCAGAATCTGGAACAAATGACGGTGTGGCACGGAATTCACAAGGCTGTGTACGGGAAGCTGCTCCACGGCGTCGGCGAGCTGCTTCGCGCCAATCAGGATTTAGCTGCGATGGAATGACAAGGAGTTCTTCAGGTGCTCTCTTTCTCTTCAGATGTAAGGTGGAGTATATACGTCCATGTTATATGAGAGAGCTTCTGTTAGCTTAATCTGGCTGGAACATGATGCGCAGATGCGAGTATAACGCACCGCTGGACGCCAGATTGGTCGAAATTGGACACGGGTTCATCTTCAGCTTGCTCATCTTCGTCGCTCGAGTCGATGTGATAGCTGATAGCTTCACGCAGCCCTGAGTCATTTGCACTGGTGGATGTGAGAGGACACATGGTAGGATTTTGGAATAGTGGCAGACATTTCGTCGTCGCAGTTGTCATGAAATTGGCACTGGGAAATGGGTGTTTCGCTGTCCAGACAGCTCTAGGAAAGGAGCATAGCCACACTTGTCAACTTCCGGAATGTCCCCTCTCACCTGTTCAGCTGTTCTCCATCAATGAAAATTTCGTCCAACATGTCAATGCTTACTCTCAGGACTCGATATTCTACCTACAATCGTGTGCTTTTTGCTGCGCGACGACCATATACAACACATACCGAACTTCCACGACCACTACCGACAGAAGAGTCCAGTCACATCCAAACCTTCTCTGCGCCATCGAAACCCAGGCCATATTACGCCCGACCTCCTCAACGACATTCCGAACTACCACAGATACAGGTGATTTACCTTCTCTCTCTGAAGATGTGCTAGGGACCTGAAGATGGTGCTGGTGCGTTCGACCTTGTCAATGTCTAGAAACGATGGCCGTACATCCTCGCCCTTGCCGCATTTGGGGTTTCCGGATGGGCAGCGTTCCTGCTTGTGGCGATGAACCAAGAGAGATTGTCAAGCTCTGTCGTGAAACAAATCTTACAGACTGTTCGAGAAAACGGGGATCTGAAAAGCGCGTTGGGTGATGCGATACGATTCGAGCCGATATGGTACCTCAACGGAGACCCGTGGATAAGTGGCTCGGTACGTCAAAATATCAGTCAGCGCTATTCGTTTGGCCTTGATGGCGGGCAATTTACAGATTAATTTGCCTCAGGGCAACGTCGATTTGAGTTTCCGGCTGAAAGGACATCGAGGCGAGTGCAGGCTCTTATTCGTGTGGTGAGACATGACCTTGACACCACTCCAGGGAGTGGGACCGTATACTTCACCAGCATACGGAAAATGAAAGGAGAGCCGTTCACTCCCCGTACGTTTTTCGTGTCCGAGCTGATGCGTATGTCATCTTCTCATGATTTCTTTTGCCAAAGTGCGATTCCGAGTGATTTGTGATGACGGCAAGGTCGTCAACGTGCTTCCTCAACCCTCCTAACCAGGGACGCCGTCACATCAATCATTGCATAATTCGTTCGCCTGGAGAAGTACTGTTTGAAGTCGTTCAAAGTATACATGAGGACCATTCCGATAGAGCGTAGATCCAAACTAAATAAATTGCCAAATAACGTATAGTTAACCATGGAGGTCGAGAGGAATCTCCGTGTTGTTGTTGGGATATCTAACTTGCAGAACATGCTCCTGGCAGGGTTCATACAAAAAGTACAGAAAACTCATAACATACACGTCATTATTAGGGGCATAGCATACCTACTGGGAGCCTTCTGTCCAGCGGTCCGAGTCATGTGGATCACCTTTCCCTTCCTCCTCGTCCCGACCTGGTTTCTTGCGCTTTTTCGATTTAGACTCGGACTTACCTCTTGAACTTGTCTTCCCGCGTTGTCCCTTGACATCACGGTGTTCCCGGACTGCGAGGAGGGTAGAAAACGTTGAGAGAGTCAGCGTGCCTCTGAATTTGTGGGTGAGAGCGAGGGAGCACCGAGAGAGGGCGGTGCATGTGGGCAAACAATGGGCACATTATGAGCGAACAAAGCCACGCATAGAGAGCAATAACGTGCCCGAATGTATCATCCACACCAAAGCATATCCGACCCCGCGCGAAGCGTGTCATCCGCGTTCAAAATGTCCATCCCCGAAACGTGCAGTGCCCGAAGCACATCATACGCTTATGGCTGAAACGTGCTATCTGCATCCGAAACCCATCACCCGTGCCCAAAATGCACCGTGGTACCACATACATAATGGCCCACGCAGCCTGACGTACTTACCGGTGGTTGGAATGTTCGACAGTGAGGTGTTTAACCGAGAGATATGAAGGGGACAGAACTCGCTCCCAACCTACTCTGCTCGAGATGTCGTACCCCTGTTCAATATACCACGCCGCAATCGCGTCAATCCCCTGCACATACGAATATAACAATGCCACAGGTCACTTACAGCTGGAAACAAATGAGCTGTGGTGGCCAAAAAGTTCACATAACCACTGGCATAAACCCACATCAGTAAACTTACAAAAGTCTTATCTAACCTTGGCGAGCTTAAAATTTCCACTAAGACGAATCAAGACCGGTTCTCACTTAAGACTGTAAGCAACTATGGGTATGCTCCGTCTTGGTGTGCTTGGTGACTTGAAGACTTAAAACGTTCATTGTAAAGATAACTAAGACCACTAAGATGGGAAATGTACATGCAAATGTATTAAGTGAGAGTACGAAGCAATAAGACGACTAAGAAAGCGGTGAATTCTGAGTGTGGCGAGGGGAAAGCATAGCGAAGGGAGAGCATGGTGAGGGGAAAAGCAACAAAACGAATTGGATTCTGAGGAGACCAAATGAGATAATAATGGTATAAACTACGGGGCGCAAAAATCATATCAGTAGCTGTGTAGATAAGTGAACAAACGACTCACGGGCACTCAACGGAAGGCGAAAAGGTCTTGAAAATCTGAGTCTTCGTCTTCATTGTCGGAAGCTGCAGAGTTCATTGCACCTTTCCCCCCTTTGACGAAAACCTGCGCCTCGTTGACGATCATTGCGAAGTCATTGTCTGATAATGCCATGACTGGCTCCAAGAACACCCTTGTTTTGGCGCCCCACATGGCTTCA
>KN825314.1:0-22408 GCA_000827395.1 Paxillus rubicundulus Ve08.2h10 | reverse complement strand
ATTGGAGACATTGCACATGGAGCAGAAGAAATACATAATATAGGTTGTATGGCAGTAATATAGTATGTTACCAAGTCTTGATATGATATGTGGGCGGGCCTGGCCGCACATTTTCAAACATTTCAAAAGTATATTGGCGGGCCCGCATGAATGTTGCAAAATCATGATATGACATTCAGGCGGGCTTGCCTGTATCTTTTCAAATATTCCAACAATATATCGGCAGGCCTGCACGAATGTTGCCAACCAATCGTATGACATTCAGGCGGGCCCACCTGGGTGTTGTCGACCGTTCGTTGTTGGATCCCCCAACGATATGTTGGCGGGCACGCAAGAATGTTGTCAAATCACGATATCACATGGGCTTTTGTAAAACCAAGTAGCACAAGTACAAAAAACTATGCTATGTACAAATTCAAAGGAAGTTTGGCATACTAGATATGATGCACAGAGACAAATACTATCATAGCATGTGGCAACACTGAATCTCCTCCAATCTACGCTTCAACCAAATGTTTTGCATCTCAGGTCGCAACTTGCAGAAGATAGTTGGCTGACTCTGGTTCTCTGGTAGGTCAAGATAATCAACAATGTCAATCAATTCTTCAGGTAGAAGCTTGGTGTGGCTGTTGAGCAGATCAAGAGCATTGCAGAGCTTGGTATCCTCTGGCATGGAGATTTGGATCAGTGCCGCCATAGTGCACAACAGGTCTTTGGCAATGGCTGATATATCTTGCATTGCAGCACCGCCTATCTGTTGAACCTATACTGATGCAGATGCAGGTCGTGCCCGCTTGTGCAATCCACTAGCAGGCTCTGAGTCCACCACTGACTCAGCAGTGCCGCTTGCTGCCTTGCGTTTTCAATGGCTGATGTTCATGATAGCTGAGCTCGAAGGACTGGGGGACAAAGATGGTGCTGTAGCTGACATGGGTGATAAGAAGGTAGAGGGGGTGGATGGGGTTATGGAATTGGGGTCAGTAGATGATGTTGTTACAGGCCCCATAGCGGAGCTCACTGGATCCTGATCTGTGATTGCCTTTGTGGCAGCAGACAATTCCTACAGGTTGAGGGGGGACAGAATGTGGGATATATCCCCAGAAGCCATGGCAGAGTCAGTGCATGAGGATCCTGTGGGGGTCATCTTTGAAGTTGATGCTCAAGGGGCAGTGCCAGGGTGGAAAATGTTTTTGTTTCTCTGGCCTGTAGGGATCAGCTTTTGAATGTTGTCAAAGTGAGGGAACCTCTTGTTTATGAACAGCTTTGCAGTCGGGTGGGACTGCAAGAGGTCAGAAGTAGTGTGCGTGGCGAATAAAATGTATTTACCTTGACATATTGTGTCCATATCTCCTTTGTATCATCCATGATCCTGGCACCCAACTTATCACAGTACATGAACCTGGATGTATTCTTCAGATCAACCACAGCATGATATGACTGCTTGAACTGCTAGGTTGTTAGTAGATGACTGCATATAACAACTGATTGACTTACTGATTTGAATTTACAGTTGCACATCTCTGAGGTTTTTTCACCAGCCATCTCTCCATTAATTGAGTGGAGTGGAAACTTGGCCATCAGGAAGTTTGTGGCAGCAGTGAATTCTGGTTTTCTGAAGTTTCCATCGCTGAATTTTGACAGCTTGCCTTGCAAAAATCCAAGGAAAGCTGTTTCCTCTTCAACTGTCCAGTGAGCTGCTTTCTTTCAAGTTGTTGCTTGTGAGGATTGGGCAGTAATAATGTTTGAGCTGTTTGAGCATAACAAATGTCCTGAACCTGAGCCATCAGACATGGTGGGTAGCGACAAAGGGCTAGAAAGCCACAGAAATACATATTGTTCCTGGACATGTGTTATAAGTCACGTGTATTGTCATACCTGAAGTGGAACCTTGGTTTTTCACTTTTGTTTTCACTCTGTTTTCGCTATCCAAACTGCACCCTAGGACTTCAGATTTGGGGATGTTTCAGTTACACAGTTCAGAGAAAGATGCATCAGGAGCAGATCAACTAGGAGTAGGAGTGGAAGGGACTTCAACTGCTTGTACAGGGGTTGGTTTTGATGAAGAGTGGGACCCCTTAATAGAAGCCTGACCACTCTTGTGATCAGTAGAGCAGTGACCATGTTTTCCACAGACAAAGTATAGTCCCTTCTTCATATATTCAGCTTGTTGGAGGGGAATGAACTTGACAGCATCAACATCCATGGCATTGGGATCATGAACGAGGTTGGAAGAGTGAGGCATGAAGGGCAATCTGGACTTAAGGGTTTGGATCTGCTGATTCTGTATGTGAAAGTGTCCTGCTTTGGCAATCCACTTGTCAAGGGTGTCAGGGACAGTGTCCATATTCATGATTTGGGAGGAGAGACAGGTATCTAGTTCAGTGCTGTACCAGGAGATCAGGGTGCCTTCATCAGTGACTCCAGATCGACTCTTATAGAGGTGGAACTCTGAGTTGTACTTCTCAAGAGAACCACACTGGAGTTGGTTGAGAGTGACGAGGGCATTCCCTTTGACATTGGAAAAAATGAAGGTCTTCTTGAACTTGTCACTGAAGTTGTCCCAAGTTCCCCAGCCAGAAGTGGCAGCAGTTTCATAGTAAGCTTCAGCCCAAGAGCCAGCAATGCCCTTGTTCATGAAGCTAAGGGCAGCAATGATCTTCTTCTTGTCATTGGTATAGACTTCCTCATTGAGGTCAAGGTAGGTGATGACAGAGTACATCCATCAGGCAGCATCATTGGTATTTCCATCAAAGAAAGAGGGAGTACCAATCTTAAGTTCAGTGGGTTTCATCATCATGGTGTGGTCAGGGTTGGAGGGATCAGGGGTTCTATCAGAGTCTGAATCTTCTTTGTCAGAAGAGGAACTGGGTCGTATATCAGTTGCTTATTTCCTGAGGCAGGATCAGTTTTCTGAATCAAATCCTTTGGGGTAAAGGATGTTCTGGACTCTGGTGGTCTGTGAGAGTATCAATTGGGATCTGGTAGCTTCTCTCCTGGAGGAGGAAGGTTCAGTGTTTGTGGGGTTGAATGGGGACCATGTCTTATTGAATCGCACTGCACAAATGCAGGATCAAGTATCGGAGTATCGCTTGTGTGAGCAAGATCAAGTATTGCACAACACCAAGGTTGGATCAGAGTATCAAGGGGATAGGCTGCTGGATAGCAGTATCAATAAAGGAAGCTAGATCTTTTGTTACACTGGTGAGATCCTAAGAGCTCACAGAAATAACACCAACAAGTTTGACAAGGATAGTCAAACTAGATCTGGTATCAAGAAGTCTTTACTGGCAGACTATGGACCAATTAAGTGAAGTGTAGCTCAGAGGATCAAGGGATTGCTGGTTAAGCAATGTATTGCATAGATCTAGCTTGGGTTGTATTCAAGCAAAGTACAGGGTTTGTATACTGTTGGGAAGTGCACACAGACCAAGCAAGAGATAAAGGCTATTGGTAGGAAAGAGAAGGAAGGTCATAGAAGGAACACAGTCATAGGACTTTAGCTTGACAGACTGGTTGAACGATTGACAAGAAAGGAAATAGATAAAGACCTAAGTGAGGTTAGGTCATGTGATGGTACAATGAGTCAAGTGATCAAGAAAAAGATAGGGGATGTCCAAGATATTGTAACAGACCCCAATGCAGACTGGAACCTTGGAGCTGTGAAAGCCAGGCAATGTGAGATGCAGAGACTGTCAATAAGAGCAGGGTTCATCAGTGACATGCAGAGTGGTCTTGGGATGCAACACTTACTGCTGAAGACTGGATTGGAGTTGGTTGAGTGAATCCTTGTGCTGGACCAACCAACTACAAGTCAAAAGAACTACAGTGACCTCGAAAAACTGCAAATGACAGTCAGCTGCATTGTGGATCCAAGTGAATTTCTTTCATACTTACTTTATCAACTTCTATGGTCATGGGCTTCAGGTTCCTTTCTGATCCCTCTTGTCCAGAAAAAAGGTCACCCCTCCATTGTTCACTGTGGGTTCTGATGAACAGGACGACTCAGCCCCCAGGGACAGCATGGATTCACTGTCACAAACTCACTATCATATGCATGTGCATCTGAAATTTGGCCTGAGTGCCTGTTTGATGTACTGGAGGTCAGTACTGTGGAAATAAGGTTGCAGGAATTTTGTAACAGCTTCCAGTAGGGTCCCTTGTGACAGAATACAGTGAACTCCGGAACCGGAACACCAACTCCACACTTCCAGAACATCAGAGTTCGTACCCCCACTCCACTGCCAGGCGGATCTGCTTGGAGTTTCAGCGCCCGCTCGGACTTCGTGCAGACTTGTGCGAAACAGTATTACATTTCATCATCCTTTTCTCATCATCACTGCCTCTGTTGATGCTCCATCACTTCCTGACATCACTTAATCTCATTTCCCCCTTGTTCCTGTTCCTGTTTCCCTGATTATTATTAGTGAGCACTTCTCCGCCCATTCTGCCACATATATATACCTAGTTTTCACTTCGGATTCCTCAGTCATTCTTTGCCCCTCTTGGCAGCGGCTGAGGTGAGTTTCCTTTATACCTATTTACTACTCCTAGCTAACTCCTAGTAGTCTGGGCAATCACTGCCCTATTATAGTTTTTCCCAAACCGGTTTGGATAACACTTTCAATCACTGCCCCCTTGTGGGTTTTGTCAGCTAAATATATTGGGTGTCACACATTCCCTAAACTGGGTTGGTAAGTCCATACCAGTGGCAAGCTGTCACGCTCAACACCAAGTTGCTACTATATGGAAAGGTACAGTATTCACCAATGTCAACTGGAGGTAAAGAAGACTGATCTCAAGCTCCAGAAAGCTGATGCAGAGGTTCTTGAGAAGCAGTCTCAAGTCCTCATGCTATAACTTCACCTGGCAGAATTTGAGAATCAGAGCAATCATGATCATGGTGCCAATCCTTCCTCCACACTCTCAGGTGCAGACACCAGCTTGGGCTCAGGTTATGCCTAAGACTCATACACGATGGACATACCTTCACCCTTTATTATACATCATACATGTATAACAGTCTCCCAGCCTTTGTTTTGTGGACTTGTTGTCCCCATGTTGTTGTCCCCTCCTTACATTTTCTTGACCATGGTGGTCCCATGTTTTTGTGCAATGTGTGGTTTTGTTTTCCCTTTCTGCTGTTATGTTTGTAATATCATGGACCATCTATGACAAAGTACAGTGAACTCCAGAACTGGAACACCAACTCCAGAATCTTGGAAGCCTGGAGGTGATGTTCTGTCATGCAGTGAGGAATGAGCAGAGTGACATAACTATGTCCTTGGCCAAGCTGAGGTAAGGTGGCACACCCTTTCTTTATTTTGTGCCACATCATCTGCCCATGGCCTGCATTGTTCAGACCAGAGCTTCACTAATGTTTCTGTTCACCTCCGATTACTCCCAGTCCCTACTCCTTCTCTATACTAACACACTCATTTAATCAGCCCCCTTACACCTTCCAACACTCAAAACCATGGCTGATCCCAACCTCAAAACTCCCCAAAACTATGCCAGCCCAGAATTTGAAATCATCCATGAAGGGCCCAGGGGCAGATATCATAAGGATGACCAACAAGTCATTGAGTGTCTCCTTGCCACTTGGCAGGCTTATATAACAAACAGAATTGCAGCCTGGAATGCACAGAAGGAAGCCAAAGCCAGAGCAGCCAAGGAGGTTGACCAAGCTTGCAGGCTGGGAGAGGAATAGGGAGAAATACTAGCCAATGAAGAAGTGGAGCATGAACTGCAAGAAACTGAGAAGAAGCCAAAAATGAACACTTTCACCCTGGGAGCATCAGTTTCCAATGTACTTGTCCATGCCTCATCCCAATATGCTCTACAAAAGCTGAGTACTTTCGACTATGTTGAGTTGTGGTATTTTTACCTGGCAGGTCATCTAAACACAGCCAAGCACCATGACAGATCCCAAGCTGATGACACCATTGGCATCTCCAAAGTCAATGACCACCTCACCATCTGCTCCATTGCCTCCATAAGAGCCTCACACAATGCCCTTCCAGACCATGAACTCTCATTCTCCAAGTTCCTCAAAGCCAAGAACTGTTTCCTTGAACACACCAAGAAAGCCAACTGGCCAGCAATGAACCTGGATGCCCTCACCAAATTCTTCTGGTTCTTGGAGACCCACCCTTTTCTCCAACTCCCCCTTAGAGAAAAGATCATTCTCACCTACACCTCACATGTATGCCATGACTGGCATCAAGAGCTTAAAGCAGGATGAGGCTATGGCATCTCCATAATCAATAATCACCTTCTGAACATGGTCACCCAAGACATTGAGGGTCACAACAACAATTGAATCAAATCATAGGCAAGTAATCCCAACAAACCCATCCATGACATCTAATAATTATATTTTCCTAAAAATGAATTGAATTTACAACCCACAATCCACAACCCTTGGCCTCACACCTAAAAAAAAACCCCCTCCCCCCCCTCTCCCCATTCTTTCATCCTGTGCCATCATGATCATCCTCACAACCACACCTGTCCCTCCCCATAGGCACCCCACATGACATGGTGCTGTGGATCATGTCCCACCATCATCCCCACACAGATGCTCAATTTCCTGGAAAGGGCTGAGTCATCCTCAAGCTGCCAAGCTCCAGAGATGAGATCCTACTGTCTGCATGACAAATGCCAAAATTGCAGATGCAACCCATGCTCTGTCTCCCCAGGCCCATCATGGGACTGTTGCCTAAAGGATTGCTCCTGTGGCCCATCCCATATCCCCTGCCAAAGGGACTCATCCCTTTCACACTCACACTCACCCAAGCACATGATCATCAGCTTGAGATGGAGGTGTCACCAAGAACAAATTCCTTTTGGTTATCACTTCCACACTGAAAGCTGCCAGAAGACCACACTTGCAGGGCCATGGCATCTGCATCAGATTGACTCTTGAGTACCCACTCCAAAATGTACCATTTGATGTTGTCAAAGTCAAGGGCAGGTGGGCTAGTGATGCTTTCCTCATCTATCTCCATCAGCATGCCCAGATCCTTGCACCATACATGCAAGCTCAACCCTGCTTACATGAGTCATTCCTTAGGCTTACCCTTCCCCCATTCAGATAGTCTTGTAAGTACCCCAGTCCTCCCTTGCCTAGTTCTTAGGCTTGTGCTATCACTACATGTGATCAATATACATATAACACTTACTCAATCTATATGGGAAATGTACTCGTTTTTGTGTCACCACACTTCAACATCCATTCCACCCTTGTATCACTATGTAGTACAGGCCTAATTGGATAATGGCTATATAGGTACCTACATAGATAACAACATAGAATATTGCATAAGGTAGCCCACATGCGGGTTCATCCTACATCATGTGCTGTGACAACTTTATGACAGCCTAGGATAACTCCTGCTGAACATGCTGACCATCTGCATGGAGATAAAAAGTTGAGTTACCACTGATAATATGAGCACTGAGCAGTCAATACTATTTGTCATCCAGTCTAGCATAAAACTTGAAAACAAGCTAATGTTAACTATGTGACTAGGAAATCAGGAACATGATAATAAACAATATGACTTGAAGCACTAGTACTATAAGGGATAATGAAGTCAATGGCAGGCCTGGGGGAAACACATTATGTCAAAAAATTGGACAATGATCTGAGTAGAAGGTCTGTGAGCCTTATAAAACTCATGCAAAATGTTTTCTGACAGGACATGGTGACCAGCTTCTTTGACCAATGGCACTTGTCTTGCCTCCCAACTCAGGCCACATCAAGTTGGCACTTCAACACACCCACCATCACCATTGTCAATGTCACCCACTTACATTCCCACATCTGCCTCTGCATCCATGTCAAACTTGTCTACAGCCTCATTATCAGGTGGGATGGAGGAACCACTGGTTGACTGGGGATCTGGAAAGTGTTGGTGCTCTTGTGGCTACATACTGATTTCCTTGAGTGTTCCCCATTGTGGCGCATTGTTGTTAAATCCAGTTCCTCTGGGCTGTCTGGAATTGTCAGAGGTACTGTAGCAGACTTCGGCTTCAACTTATGTGTCGTGCCCTTGTCTGAGTTCTGTCCAGTATTTATTGGAGAGGCAGGGTAATGGCAGAGCAGAGTGACAGAGTGACAGAGTGATGGCAGAGTGTGGTGTGTTGGAGCTAAGCAAAGCATCAAACCTTCAGTCATACAATATAACAGACTGATTATCATTATGTACCTAAGTGAAGTGTCAGACTACATGAGTGAACAGACTTACCCTTCAGTCATACAATGTAATGGACTGAAGGGAAGAGGAAGCATAGTGTATGGACTATATAAAGTATGTTGACATTCCAATGTGACATTGGGATGTGGTGGTTGTCAAGGCAACTCTAACATGGTGATGGAGCAGTGGGAGATCAGAGTGACAACAAGAAGACTAGCTTCAAGTGTTGATGGCAATCTTAGGAGGACAAGATGAGAGGAGTGATTATACTCAATATTTGAACTGCAGAATACAGAATACAAGGAGGGTTTATATACTATGGTGACAAGTAAACATGGAGGGCACCAGAGTACCAGAGTGGGATGAAATATGAGTCAAAGTGAGTTAGAATGGATTGGATTGGAAGGTGGAGTTATTAGATATGTCAAGTGTCTGTCAAAGTATGAAGGATGAGGAATAAGTCACAGAATCAGAAGTATTAGAGATAAGTGGGAAAGCAGAAAAGTGGAGTTGAGCTGGAGTAGGCTCCAGAGGAGCAGAGTTGTCTTGTGCAACATGGGATATGACAATTGTTGTCCTTCCAGCACAATCCCCAAATTTCCAATAAATCTTCTTCAGTCTTGGTTTCTTTACAAGTAACCAAATGAGGTCCTCATCTGCTAGCAGCAGCATTTGTGTAAGGTGGCTGTGCAATGGGAAAATGTAAGTAAGTTGTTGTCCTCATTCCCTGGAATGACTGACCTCTGCAAAAAATGATAATGCATCCACACACAATGGTCCTGGCCTGGCAGTGGCATTCATGGCTGTGTCTGGTACCAATGGCTGTGTGACATGAAAATGTAAGTACTTTGTTCATCCCCCACCATGACAGACTCACCTCTGTAGCAAATTGCAGTGGCAGGCTTCTGGAATGACCACTGGTACCCAACTGCTGTGCAGATGTGTCAGAATGCTCTTGTGATGTGCAATTGAACAATGACATCAATTTGTGAGTCATGGTTGGCTCCATATCACCTCCCAACTTACTGAACCATGCCCTAACAGTGACATTTGCCTTTTGTGGGCTGTATCATTCATTCACAACATGTTCACAATCCTAGGGCACCAAGCTGTTGATTTTGGAATTTGGGAGAGACTGCTGTCGAGTCAAATTGACACTTGAATGGTAAGCAAAACTTACATTGGCATTCTCTTTCCCCAAACTATCTTCTGACTTAGGTTTCTTCTTCCACAGGACATTGGCAGTCCATGAACTGATCTTCTGCTTTTGGAGCCCCATCTGGTGTCAACTTTGTGTGCCATGGCATGCCACACATTGAGATGTCATTTCCAATCTCTGTTGCAGGTGTCTCCACTATCATTCATGAAAATTCAGATATCTTCCTGAATTCTGTAGCTACATTCCAACAGAAATCACACAAATATACACAATACTTGACTTAACCATTGTGCAATGAAAACAATGGCTGAAAAGCATGTTTTGAATTATTATTAGAATTTTACCTTTGTGACTGCAGTTGTAACACTTTGTCACATGATGTAGGATGAACCTGCACATGGGCTACCTTATAAATATATACATATAGAGAGAAAGAGAGAGAAAGAGAAAGAGAATGTATATGGTAAACAGACTCCATTGGATGTGCATTACATGTCTCTGATTAGGAAATACCACAGATGAGTGCCAATTTTGGTATTTGGACCCTGACACCCCTAGTGTTGGAAAAACATATTATAATTTGATATAAAACAATTTTTCTGACACAAACCTTTGGACTGGAATTTCCCCTATAGGCCTAGGAAACTTTCCAGAAGACAGTTAACAGGTGGGGAAAAATACCAGAAAGTGTAGGAAATGCAATAAGAACAAGACCTAATAGGGGGTATCTCTATAGTGTTACAACATACATCACAGGTACAATTTTAGAAGGTGACTGAAGTGCTATTTTTCAGGCATCAAGAATTCAAATGGAAGTAATTTTTAACCATATTGTGGAAGGGGGACATAAAGCATATGCTGCCAAGAAAAAGTGTGTGGGAGAGCTTTGGTGTGAAAATGACAATGGTGAATTGACTATACATACAATCAAGTATTTAGAACCATTGGGTGAGGAATAAAATGCTGTCTTAGATAATAAGGGTCACATAACACTTCCTATGAAACTATGGAACCTGTGTTACCATGCATCTTTGGAGTTTCATGACACTGCCTTCAATTTATTGTACTGTAGAGATGTGACCTTGAATTTGTCACACATCACAAATGAGGACAAAACCCCTCACCAATGTGCTGCAATAAGAGATTGGGTAAAGATCAGTCCATATTTTCAAAAAATTAATGAACCTAGGTCAATTCTGTACAATATTGCTTGAACTACACACTCCTCTATCTGGTATTGGCCAACCTCAGAACTGTCATCAGGTGAATGGCCAGCACCATCACCACCACACTCCCATAAATATAATATCAGCCACCCTCCCTCCCATCATCCTTGCAAGGGTACACAGTCATGTATGCAGTATTGGCTGACCTCAGAACCATCATCAGGTGAGCAGCCAGTACTACTTTTGCAAGGTCATGCAGCCATGTATCTGATATTGGCCAACCTTAAAGCCAGCATCAGGTGGGACACGCTCAAACCCTACATAGCATAGTGGACCCCAATGGGCCATAAAAACTATTGTTTGTCATATCCTGTGTCGCACAAGTCAACTCCACTCCTCTGGAATCTACTCCACACCAAATCCGTCTTCCACCTATACCCAAGTCTGCTTTTCGCTTTTCCACCTTATCACTTTTCCGCTTTTCCACTTATCTCTCTTACCCCTGATTCCTGTACCTTGTTCCTCATCCTTCACACTTGACAGACATTTGATGTATCTAATGATCCCACCTTCCAATCAATCCAATTCTGACTCATTCTGACTCTTTCCAACTTAATCCTATCTTTTTGACATCTCTGACTCACATTCTGCTTCACTCCAGCACTCCAGTGCCCTCCGTGTTTACTTGTCCCTGTAGTATATAAACCCCTCTTGTATTTTGTATTCTTCAGTTTGAACATCAACTTTGATCACTCCTCCTCTGTGTCCAACCTAAGTCCTTTGCTCAACACTTGAAGCTAGTCTTCTTGTCGTCACTCTGACCCTCCAACATCCAAACCCCCTTTACTACTCCGTTCTGCCATTACTCCACCCCTTCGTAAATACTGGACTGAACTTGGACAAGGGCACAACACATAAGTTGAAGTCGACGTCCACTCTGCCTCCAACAACTCTGGACAGCCCAGAGGACTCCAGATCTTAACATTGTTTTAAAATCAAGTAATAATAATTAAATTATCAAGGCTAGACATCAAAGTCATCATGATATCTACATAATTGATACAACCATACCAGACATAGTATACATATGAGTGACATAGACTTCAAGATATCTCTGAATTTTCACTAATTGAAGTACAAGAGAAACACCCAACAGGGCTACACTCCATCAAGCTAGATTTCCTGATATGAATGTAACAAACAAACAAGCTCCAGTTTTCCCTTCCAATCTGTTCCACAATCCAAAACCAGCACATTGTCTGTGGGAATTCTTCTCCAGTGCTGCCACTTCATGTTTTTAGGTCTTTTCAACAACAGGCACAAGTAGTGATCTCCATGGTGAAGTTGACCATAACTGGGATCTGTGTCAACTCTTCCATAGCTTACCACACCCAATGTGTAGTCCCAAGATGATAATAGTGTGCTTGAGAACCCTGTACTATCAATAATTGTGACAGATTGCACAATGCTTTTGAAGGGTTTGATTGCATATTGAGGGGGATTTAGAATGTGATGATGAGAGGATGAGCAGTGGGTATGATGAAGTTCTGTTGGTACCAGAAGGAGTTTCACTTGTAAACCCTGCTTGGTAATCTCATATGAAACACTGCTGGGTAGTGTACTAGCCAGTGTACTAGCCATCTTAGGGTCAAGTCCCCCATAGCAAGCTGGTGATGAAGGTAATGCACAGGAATACTGTGAAGCCTTTCCAGCCCATGCAAAGAACCATGGCTCCATACACTGGTGTGATATTGCTTCCATCAACCGATGAAATGCCCTATTCCCCTCACCATATGCAATTGGCATACTAACATCAAAAATTCCAAGGAGGGAGTATGCAATGTCTTCAACTCTGGTTGTCTTCCGCTTGGCTGCCCATCTCATCTTTTCCAACACTCCACAACATGAGGGATTAAAGTGTTGTAAAACACTTTTAGGAATGTCTGTACATTCACTGATGGCATTGAGAATGATTTGATCATTCTTATCATTGATTTGGCCATCCACTCTGACCAAGGAAGCTGAATAGAATTCAGAATCCTGTGGGTAAGAACCAATTGGCATCCAATCCTTGCCATAAAACCTCATCCTCCCTGGTGCTAGAAGCTCCTGTAAAGTCCATCCCCTCATAAACCAAGGTTCCACAGAAAACTCTATGGTGGAAGATGACTTTGCCAGATGAGCAATGCATACTGAGGAGCCTCTATACCAGCGGAACATTGACCGAATAGCCTCCTCCAATTCAGCACTGCTCTCCTTATTGATACAGCATGTGTCTGACCAAACATACTTGCAGCCATAGTCAGACATAGCTTTCTCGCAAAAGTTGCGCAGTTTGTTGTAACCCAGTCCATCTGGGAGGGGCTTCTTGTTGTGAAATAGATTTGACACCTCCTGGAACTGTGGTTCATCGACACCCCAGTGATGCGAAAAAATGGCATATTTGAGGTGCACCTGAATGAGATCCTTGAATGGTGTCAAGTCACTTCAGAAATGAACAGGTAAAGAAACACTGGACAACTACCTCACACCAATATTTCCACCTCCCCTCCCCCCATGAAGCAAGTGGCCAGCCTCTCTCAAGGTCTGCATCTGTGATTGCCTCTATCTGTGGCCATAAGGTCTTCCGTATCTCATCCCGCATCACAAATTTGAGTTCCATAATTGTACCGCTGTGACCAACTTCAAGTAGACGGGTAGGGATGTCATTGGAGACAAGGTGGTCAAAGTGGTCAAGAAGCCGCTGGCGAATGGATGCTAAGGCAGCTCTACCTTGGCGGCGCTCCTGCCATGACGAGGATTGTGCGGTGATCATGGTGCACTGAGGGTGTGGTGTCGATACCAAAACAAAGTGATTTTCTTCGAGCTCAAGGGTATAAGTTGGAGGTGGTTGCTGCACTGGTGGTGGCGGCTGCTGTGTTCGGGGTGGTAATAGTGATAGAAATGGTTGTAGCAGGCGACGTCCGAGTGGCGGCGGGAGTAAGCGTGGTGGTAAGGATGGTGGCGATGAACTCATGGTGTCTGTGCCCACTATTTCTCCAGCCCTGGTCACGTCTGGCTGCAACACGCTAATGCAATTCTGTCGTGAGGTGTTTGTAGTTGCATGAAGGAACAGGCGTCGATATCGGGAAGATGAAGACGAGCTCGACGAAGTGCTCTGTCCCGCGCTTCTTGAGGACATTCCAGAGGCACCGTGATGATGTTGAGGAGGCACAGTGTATCTTCTCCCTGGTCTGGACCGGGAGTGGTTGGGTTAAAGGGGAAAGTAGTCTGATGGTGTCACTAGCCGCATCACAGCAAGCAACATCTACAGCCTCGAGAGGCCTCGAGGTGATTTTGAAACGGCGCTGGAATCCGCCAACAAAGATTATTGATCAAGTCTGTTCGATCAACTCGTTCACTCGGTATATTTTAATACACAACGTCACGTATAACGGTTGCCGTCCAGCTGCCAGTGACCGGTCAATGTTCCAACGTTCAAGTGTGGCAGGCCAGCAAGCCTGACGCATCCGAATCACGATGTAGTTCGCGGGACGAGCGATCTGGACGAGGGAGAAATGGAGCAGGTGGAGCAACGCTGCAAACGTATTGCGCTTGATAATAAATGCTTGTTCAGACGAGTCAGTCACATCATCCTACTGTCTATCTCGCTGATCAGCGATATATGAACATTAGGAAGACGCGCAGGTCTGTCTTTGGCACTACGGGTATGCTATTGATTCCCGTATGTTCACCCTCTCCTCCATCCTTACCTAGTACAGCTGTTCACCAAGCCTCACAAGATGGCGCAAAATCGGGGATATAGAAATCACAATTGGAAGTTCGTTTTCGATCGCTCCGATTCCTTCCTTTCTCTAGCATCAGACACGGTTCACTGATTCTCGCATGTAGTGCCACAAAATGGGCTGGTCTGCCATCGATCGTGTAATCTAACAAGTTTTAGGTGCTCTAATGTTCCACTATAGGCCAAACAGCTGTCCTAATTGTCAGCACGTCCGTGGCCTGAGAGCCTTCTTGTCGGTGCCGTGCCCATGTGCCCACCCAGTTGCAGTCCCTCACTCACGCCCACTCCCCATCTGAACTAAACGCCCAATTGGTAATTCACCTAAACAGCCCTGGTGTGCGGTGGTCGGGGTAGCGGTGGCCCCCTGACGAGAGCTTTCGCAGGCTCGAAACCGCCGTTATCCTCCGCCCCAGAGCTCGGCCCTGCTCCTAGCAAATTGGCTCCTATCTTCGGAGTTGGGCGGCAGCTGCGGGTGTGCAAACGGGTGCTTAGCCCGGCATACATCCCGATACAGACACATGACTGTGGCCCTTGTTCCTCGTGCCTCAGTCCGACACATTTCTGTGTGTCTTCTCGCGAAAACGCAAAATATACCTGATATTAATCTCCGATTTTCGTTCGCATATGCCGCCTGAGAAGTGCTCACGCTTCTGGGTCCTGCATAGCGATATCTGTAAGCTCCCCCACGCAATAGGATTAATTATTCAATTCGAACTGGCGCCAAGGTCAATGAATTCCAGCATCATCATCCGAGTTAATCAATGGAGGTCCTGGTACTAGGAGCCCCTGTAAGTTGTGCGTTTCTATGGCAGACTGTTCCTAATTGATGCACGCCTCGTGACAATAGTATTTTAAGAACGGTTCAATGACCAGAAGAACATTCACTGTGGAAACGAGAGATCAGCCAGATGCCAACTGTACTAAGATGGCAAGTGTATCTAGACCCAAAATGTACCAATAGATCTAACCAGACTCAAACCAGAATGTAGAGAAACTTTGAGTACGTGAGGACAAAGTCGGTGTACAAAAGTAGCTAACTAGACACCGTCCATACTTAGGGCATCAACCTCAACTCACAAACTGTATCCCAATCTCTGATAGTGAACTATCCAGACATCTGGATGTCAAACTGCTCGTCGGTTCTTTTTTTTCTTGCCAAGTCCACCTCTCCCTCTTTCCCTAGCCAGCAAGAACGTGCACCATGCTGGACGTCCTTAACATCCTCTCGCTGGAGCTTCCCTATGGAGCTGAGATCTTTCACATGACCTTCTAGCCAAAATTTCCTGACCTGCTGGCAAGTTCAATATTTTTCTTTGTGTTTACATTCACCTGTCAAAGAATTCTTGTAGACAATCAAGATGGAACTGGCTATAGTGGAAGCACCCATTGCAAGACCTCAGAATGTGCCAGCTACAATTCAGCAGGAGAGTGGTGAGTCATGCATTCAGTATTGCAACCATTACACAGGCCTTTTAATTGAAATCCAGCTTTGCAGTGAGTATCCATTGGAAGTGGCTCGAATGCCATTGTTGCAACATATCCAGTACCAAAAAAATCAAGGTCACAGGTAGCTTGATGTTTCTTTTATATATTCAGTACACTCATTACTTGATTTCAGACCCTTACAATCTGAGTGCTACTGAATCAGAAAGTGTGCTGTTGACACCTCAATTACTTTTGAAACTACACAAGTCTAGATCTGTCCCAAAAGTTCAAGGTAGAAGAATTTCAGATCCAAATGACCTGAGCAGCATCAAACCACCAAGTGATCCCCCTGCAAAGCAATTCCCCAAATGCAGGCATCCTTCTCCCCCCAAGGCCCTGCCAAATAAGCAACCCAAGGTAGCTAGTAGTGCCACCCCATGTCAAACTTGCACTTATAGCAGCATGTGCAACATTCATTCTCTATATTTCCCCCATAGACTGTATCCTAAATGTCCTGTAGAGTGGAGTTGAACTTCTTGCTGGGGATGGACCATGAGTCCCAGTGAAAACTGGCTATGATGCTATCTGTCACTGCATGTTAGCTTTTGTATTTGACAATGTTTGTCTGTTGATATCTGTGTGTGTCTGATCTTGATATATTTTTGGCACAGACATGATGCCATTGTCCATTTTGCCATGTAACTTGCAGCCTCTTTGCACAAATCACATTAATGCCAGCTGGTAATTGTGCGTTTGGCACTGCCTGTATTGCCTTGCAGGTCGTACAAAACACATGATTCCAGTGAATTCCTCCAACCCTCCTTAACTCACTCGTTCCATGGAAGCTGGTCCCAGCAACCAAGAGGATGATGCTCCCCGGCACAATTGCATCTGCACAAAACACAACTTCAGACAACTGCACCTTGTATCACTTGTGATGTGGTATCGTCATCTACAGGGGGCCAGTTTGGATGATGAATGGCAATGCATGCGGGACGCAAATCCTCAGGCTCCCAGAGGTATAGCTAGCCGCAGACACAACAGTGTCTTGCCTAGCCAGAAACAGAGGCAAGAAGCAGATGTGACCCCAATTTCTCCTGGATGGCACAAGTGAGGTTGTCAACAAGATGAATCTAAAAACCCTACAGCACAGGTACAGTACTTATTACTTCTACACGTTGTAGCTCATTAGCTTACATAGCAACAGTGCTGGGACACCTCATCGCCTCCAAACTCTCCTCAGCCTCATCTGGATTCACCTCCAGGTAGTCCTTCTTGCTTCCCCACACTTCCTCCAGGAACACCTCACACCCCTGCACCTCCCCAGAGTCCTCTGCACTCTCCCACACTTCCACAGAGTCCTCTGCGCTCCCCCCCACCTCCACAGAGTCCTCCTCACTCCCCCACTCCCCCTGGCCCTCCACTGTCTCCTCTGGCTGATGCCAACTTTTTTTATGAGCATAGACCATGCCCAAACATTGACATTGAGACTCTTCAACGTTCTGCAACATTCCAGCCGATGTTGGACACCATGAGCTTTATACAAGCACTCAAGAGTGCATCCACAACAGACCCTGTGACCAAGCTTAGTGATGATGCATTCAACAGGCTCCACAATCCTCCCAGCATCCCACTTGTGATAGACAACCCTGGTGTCCGACACAGTATTTCCACTTACCTTGCTCTTGAGCACTTGTCTCAAGCGGCCTATGAACGTGTCTGTTGTTCATCCAAACACAATTTTATGGGCACACCAGGAGCTGAGGATGTCCTAAGCTTCCACAATGTCAAAAAACTCATGGGTATTCACACTGGTGTCGAACCCCTCCTCCATGACATGTGTCCTAATACATGTCACGCTTTCACCGGGCCTTTCAGTAATCTCGACAAATGCTACAATTGTCAGACATCTCGGTGGAATGCGCAGAAGTTGCATGGTTCCAACAGGTGTGTCAAAGTTCCTGCTCAACAGTTTACCACCATTCCTGTCGGCTCCCAGCTCCAAGCACACAACTGCAATCCTGATAGTGCTCGCGACATGCATTACCTCTGGGAACAGACACAGACCCTCTTGGATGAAATTTGGCGCTCCAGTGGAGCAATTTCTGTTGTTGATGATATCATCATGGGCTGGGACTACCTCGGAGCTGTGCTCGACGGGGATATTAAGGAACATGAAACTGTTCTCATGCTATCACTCGATGGTGCTCAGCTATACAACAGTAAAGAGTCGGATTGTTGGATATATATTTGGGTGATGCTGAATCTTTCCCCTGAAAAATGATACCACAAGCTTCATGTCCTACCTGGTGGCTTCATACCCAGTCCCAACAAGCCGAAGAACGTCGACTTAGTCCTATTTCGCAGTATTCATCATGTTGCAGCACTCCAGCATGAAGGACTACCCATGTGGGACCCCCTCACTGATTCACGCTACATCTCCCATTTGTACCTACTCTTCACAACTGCAGATGGCCCTGGCCTTGTATACTGGGATGGCATGGTAGGGCACAGTGGCAAGAATGGTTTCCATGTGTACTGTGGTGTCCTTGGATGCTGCAAAGACCATGGTACACATTACTACCCTGCCCTCCTCTCTCTGCATGACCGTACGGTTGCTGGGTTGGACCACAATGATATCGACACCTTTGAGGTTCCACAAGGGGGTTCTGCCGAATATGCAGACAACCTGAAGAAGATTGTTTCTGTCTGCAATCAAACCCAATGGGACAGGATGAAGACGGAGACTGGCCTCACCAAACCCCCTTTAATTCTTGGTCTAAACTCCACCCATTCCCTTGGAGTCACCTTGTGCATGATGACGGACATCATGCACCTTGCTGGAAACCTCTCCAACCTTCTCATCTCCCTCTGACATAGTACTATGGATGTTGGCCCCAATGATGACAAAGACAACTGGGACTGGGCTGTGCTCTGCAGCAACGAGGCCTGGAACACTCACGGTGAGGACGTTGAGAAAGCCGGTTCACATCTTCCAGGATCTTATGACTGCAAACCCCACAATATCGCTGAGAAAATTAACATGCAATACAAGACCTGGTAGTTCCAACTCTATACGTTCAGTATTTCTCCCATTCTACTTCACAATGTCCTTCCCCTGAAGTATTGGGCCAACTACTGCATGCTCGTCCGCGGATTTCAAATCATGTGCCAGCACTCCATAACACAACAACAGCTTCAAGATGCACATGCACTTCTCTGAGTATGGGAGCAAGACTTTGAGCATTTATATTACCAACTCAAACATGACTGGATCCACTTCATTTGTCCCGCTGTGCACCAAGTCATTCACCTGGTCACCGAAGCTATTCACAAAGGCCCTCCAATCTGTTATGCGCAATGGACTATGGAGCGCATGATTGGAATTTGGGACAAGAACTTCGTCAGCCATCCAAACCTTATGCCAGCATTTCTCGTGATGGTGTACAATGGTGTCAAGTCAACACACTCATTGCTGTCTTGCTGGAGCTTGATAACCCCCCTAGAGGTCTCCCCATGGTTCAATAGACCTTGAGGGTGGCTATGCACTTCTTTGCAAGCATGCTAAGTATTTCATACGCCCTGATGCACAGGTTTCTCAAGCTATTCAGAACTACTTACCACCTGGTCAGGAAATCCCTCGCATCACGAAATGGGCAAGACTTCTATTACCAAATGGACAAACTGCACATTCAGTGTGGAGGGAAACGCTCAGACCTCCAGAGCAACTGCGAATCTCTTGTAATGTGAATGTAATGTGCCTCTTCCTCCTTGGTCTGACAGTCTCATGATGCATCGCTAATATACATCCTCTCTATAGTTTATCTTGGATGATAAAGTTCACATTGGTGAAGTCCAGTATTTCATGCAGTTAGCTACACTGGCACCGCCTGGTCAACCAGTGGAATGGCACTTTTGCAATGTTGCCATCCTCAAACTCTACTCAGAACCGAATGCTGAATTGCTGCATCTCTCGTCTCAAGTTCTCACCGCATCAACGCTACTCGATGAAGTTGTCATATTGGATGTCAAAGCCATTCAAAGCGTTGTCGCAATGATACCCAAGAAACTAATATTGCCAGCATCTGAGGTTGAGCAGGACTGCTTTTGTATGATGGAAAGACCCGGTTTGAATATTTCAGATCTCGGAGTGCCTTACAGTATCTACTCAGAAGGTGATGATGACGAGCCCGAGGGCAATGATATAGAGTAGCACTGTACTATCAATATACAGTTTTTTCTATCTTACATGCAAAGTACAGACTGCAAGGCAAACAAATGGAAACCTAAGCAAGGTGGATGCACTTCAAGTTTCCATAGCACATCTCCTTGATTTCCTCCAAAGCCGCCTTCTTTTTCGCAATCTCTTTGTCAATGAGTGACAAGTCAAATGCCCGCACCATGTATTTCTCAGCCGGCTAACCATCTGCTGTATTAAGCCGGACAGGGAGGCGGCAGGGTGATATGGCACAGCTGTGAGCAAATTGAGTGGAACCTTTGTTAAGCTGGTGCACAAGGACTCACCTAACATAACCACCATGTGCTTCCCCAAGTTCCTATGATGTCATGGTCTCTGCTTCACCCTTGATTGAAATGTTTGGTTCAGCTTGTTCTTGTTTGATTGTACCACTCGCCCCAGTACAGCCTTCACTTTGAGTTTGTCTATAAATGATGTTAGCAAGAACATAGATGTATAATAGTAAAAGCCTGTGTGTCAACGCGTAAGTCCTCATTTTCAAGAGTGGTTTTGGTTTTTGTGGGTTTGAAATGAAGAACCACTTGCTGCATTAAATGTGATTCTCAAATTTTATACTGGAAAGATGTACAGTGACTCACCTTTTCACCAGGGTACTTGATATCGAGAGAGTGTGTGTACATGTCCCATGCAGGGACAATGCCCTTGATGTTGAGTAGGATGGTGTTGCCAGACATGTGGACAACAGGACCTTTTCTGATTGGCTTGGGTAATGACATATTTCATCCAAAAAGTCTGATATACTTGGATATTTGGCGAGGCTCTTGGCTATTAGTAGTATGGCATAAGCCGTGTTGGAGTTACTGCTACTGTAAGTTCCTTATCAGGCCTATGCATTCTCAACGCCTCAACCTCTTCAAGTTCCTTTCTATACACACTTGGTGAAGCATCCAATGAACTGTGGGACTTAGAATTTCTCTTCTTTCAGTCATGGAAATGGGCCCCAGAGTGGAAGTGGTCAGGCTGCCAACAGCTCTTGTGGCCTCAGTACCAGCTTCCCAGATGTCGGACAAGACATGGAGCTTTTTGGACATCCAACTCCTGCTTTCTTGGCGATGAACCAACAGATTGGATACTCTCCAGTGAGTCTGTTCTTAGCAAGCTTCTCTCACCACAACATATTGGTTTTAGACTGCATATATGCACTTGAATGAGCACTCTAAGACACTTGAAATGCAGCTGTTCAAAGTTACAACAGAGTGTGATGTCCTAAAGTAAGTACCTCGCATTGTGTACTCAAGGAGCTGGTTTGTTATGTTCTATAGAGCTGTGTTGAATCAACTCGCTTCATCTTTGGGGTCCAGCAACCCCCCTCCACTGGGCTCCATCAAGGCTGAGGAGATGTACCCCAAGGTTTGGTTCTGGACACAAACCAAGTACAACAAGTGGATGAACACTGCTGAGGCCCATAGCAACCCCTGGTGGAAGGTTGCATTTCTTGAAGATGAGGAGGGTAACACCACTTCACATGATGTAATCAAAGTGATTCACAAGAAGATATGAGGCACTTGGGCTGAGCTTGTCGAGAAGGACACAGCACCAAAGACTTGGGGCAAGGCTGCCATGTCTGCAAAGGATTTCGGCTACACCTACATCTACAAGGTGTTTCCATTTCTCTGACTGGCCAAGAGTGATTGGAAACTGGATTCACTATGTGGCAATGACTATCCAGGATGGTAATGAAATAATGGCCAAGGAAAATTGCCAGGGAACCAGGAAGTCAAGGAGGACGACAAGTTAGGCATGGGAACTAGCAAGAAGCAGAAAGCTGAGTGGTGTAAGTCTGAAGTGGTGGAGAAGAGGATGAGGGGTCAGTAAACCAGCATTGATTTGGCCACACTGACACAAGTTTTAGTGGGGTCGGACCTGGACTCACAATGAGTCGTTCACCATCAAAGGCCCCCCTCCCCAAGTCGCCAAGTGGAAGTCAGTTACCCTCAGGATCTCTACCACTGCTACCGGCCACTGTGACTACGTCATCTATGGGTACATTGCCTTTGTCAAGCCCAACATCTGCCTGTCATAGCAACTTGGAGTTGCCAGTGTCAAACACAACACCACCACATGAAAACACCATGGAAGTATCCAGTTCAGCTGTGACAGTGCCAAGTAGTAGTATGACTTCAAGTTTTGCATCATTGGACCCAGCATTCAATAATGACAGTGAAGGCCTGGGTATAGTACCTTCAGGAACTAGCGCAAGCATTGTGATTGAACAGGCCAATGCTCTGCATGTCCTTGTTGACAAAATACAGTGAACTCCAGAACCGGAACACCAACTCCGCTTTCCTGCGACCCGGAGTTCGTACCTCCGCTTTCCCGCGACCCCGGAGTTGCAGCAACCACTCGGAATCCATGCGGACTTCCATCACATCTCATCATTCTCTACTCATCATCACTCCTGAGCCTCCAGGGGCATTC
>KN825313.1:0-22423 GCA_000827395.1 Paxillus rubicundulus Ve08.2h10 | reverse complement strand
GCGGCTGAGGTGAGTTTCCTTTATACCTATTTACTACTCCTAGCTAATCCCTAGTAGTCTGGGCAATCACTGCCCTATTATAGTTTTTGTCACAAAGTTTTCCATGGTGGATTGCTTGGGCATTTTGAACAGGTGGTTCAGAATTGTCATTGTGTTTTGTTGCATTTGCGCTGCTCAGCAAGCCTTGGAACTTGAAAGCTTAAAGTTTGAAACTTGCACCACAGTCACATGACAATTTTTGCCTGCAAGCAGCATTGTGCCTGCAGTCTGCAGTCTCCATCTCTCTCTGATTCCCCCCCAAGCATGCTGTCGTTTACCCTTGTGCAATGACCACACTTCTCTCAAGTCAGGCTGTTGTGTATCCTGAGGTTGAGTATTCTGACATGGAGATTGCTTACTTACAACCCTTGGTGTTCACTATATACTTCCTTGGAGCTGTGCCAAGGAGTCTTATCCAGAATGATATTGTATGTTTGTCTTTCTCTTCTCTAATATGCAAAGCTGAACATGCTTGTAGCCCATTGAAATATCGGTGTTGCTATCCAAGCACTTTTGGGGAATCACCCTCCCTGAGGTTCATGCTGGTGCTTGGAGCCTTAACAGGAAATCTGAGCGTCCTTTGTCCATTGTGAGCATGAGTTTCCTTTTTTTTTCACTTCCTGAGGATTGAGTAATGATCAACTATCCTACACCCTTACAGTTTAGCCAGAGCTCCAATGCTGAAAATAGTCCCTTGTTCCCATTCTTACCTTTGCCATCTAATTGGGACCCCACAAACACCAGCAATTGGGTGAAATTGTTGAAGGAGATCAAGCAGTGGCTGGTCACTGGTGTGCAGGAAACACTGTTCCTCAATGGATGTGGGGTCGTGATGCATTCTGGCTTGTATTCATCGGAGCATACCCATCCTTCCCAAGTGAGAAGTGGGAGCTGTGGAACCCGAACATCCCATTGGAAGGACTGTTCATTGAAGAATGGCTCACAAGTGATGGGATTGACAGCGCTCTCCCACTTGGCACCGCAGACATGCTATCATTTATCTGGGATGAGTTTTGCAGACACATTGCCCTTTTCTACCCATTTGCTTTGGTTACCCCCAGCTGAACCATTGCTATGGGCATGTATTCCCTCCACGTGTTATATTCGTAGCACATGACTGTTGTATTTCTCAGATAGCGATGTATGAGTTTTGTCCAATCAATTGTTTTCAACTTCTCCTCCATACATGTCATACAGCATTGCCATGTGCACATTCATAGTTGAGTGTTGGGCCTCCCACAGCACCTGCATATCATGCTCAATTTGCCCATCCAGGTGTCCTCACCATTCCCAATGGTTATCCATTACATACAGGCTGCATGCCTGGTGCATGCCCTCGTCCAGGTATGGGATCTATGCTGAGATATTTATGTGGTACATGCGCCCTGATTGGTACCAGGCCATTATGCAATCCATGCTCGGCCCATGCCTGTCAAGCATCCCCACAGCATCTTTTACAGAGCGCCTAATGTGTACCTAATTCTGGGATGTGCTTAACAAATTTTCAATTTCTGGAACCTGGATATTGTGTGGATGTGATGGGTATGATGCACGTAACCTGGGAATACTTTCTGGGGCTGGCCAGTTCTATGGATATGGCAACTGGATGTGTAACATTCTGACCTCAGCAGGCCTCAGCAAGGTCTTTGCCAGGTTCTCCCAGAGAGTATCTGGTGGCAATGTCATCCTTTTCTTCAAGCCTTGTTTATTCATTGCTTAATACTCCTTGTGTGTCAGAGACTGCTTGCACACCAGCTTTGCAAAATTAACAATATGTATACTCTGCTCCAGATGGTGGGACTAACAACATGGTGTTGGGATACTGATGTTACAGAACCGGAGATGCCATATCTCAGGAGACAAGAGAGGAACATCAATTTCTGGTTGGACGATGTTGAGACCTCAAACTTGGTGGTCGGTATGTCTTCGCTAGTCTCCTATGTAAACTTAGTATAACATATGTCAGTCAATATCACAGTGGTTTCTTTTTTCTGTCTCTGCAGAAGCACTAATTTGATATGCAATCATTGTGAACCCTTGTTCAGAGGTTGTATTCAGCAGGTGCCTTCAGATTGGTCTGTTGGTGTAGTTGGTCCTTGCATCTGTCTAACACACAGAAAGTCCTAAGAGCCAGCACAGGAACTCTGGGATGTGCAACTTCCATCTTTGGTCATATTTTGACTGTGGCTAGAGTTCACAGCTTTGTGCTGGTTGTGTTTTCAGAGTTAGAAATGAACTTGCCTCCAAACCCTAACACAATGCCTACCTGTGGTGATCCTTATCTCACTGAAATGCATCAACACATTTGGCGGGCCTTATTTGACTTGACACTGAACTTTGGACTCTACAGTGCTGCTCTTATGGCTGAGGGTTCCGAAGGCCCCCATGGCCCTACTGAGAAGGCCAAGTGGACTCCTGTTGAGGTTACTGCACTTGTTGACTATCTCCATGAACATTGTGCAGAGCGTGTCAAGGCTGGGAACTTCAAGGATGCAATATACAATGCTGCTGCTACTGCTCTCTGGCCTCTTTACAACAACACCAGTGCCATAAAGACTGGGAAAATGGTTGCATACAAGTGGGGAACGGTAGGCACAGATCTTATGTTTTCTTTTGCATATACATACTCAATAATGTTGAATGTGTAGTTAATAGTATATTAGGTATATAGTTCACACACTCCTGTAAATACAAAGTCAGCAACTGCGCTGAGTTTGAATAACACTTCTTGACTTTCAACCATCACCATTGCTCTAAGCACACTAAACCAACCAGTAGGTAAGCCAAGTACCTGCATAGTGTACAAGCTTCAAACAAATAACACATAGCTCAAAGCTGTATATAATTCAATTGAGGTTTATTGTAGCTGATCAGGAGTCCACTGGGATAACACTTGTGGTGCGGACATTCAAGGCATAGATGCAAAATAAGTGTGGAATGTATATATTGCACAAAAGGTATGCCACCAGGCCAACACCCACTGATCTGTACAATCCACCTGATTGGAATTCTTAGGGAAATACCTCAATGAAAGCCTTTTGTAACAATGGTTGGGAATACTACAAAAACATCTGAGATATCTTTCTATTTGGTGGTGCCACTGGTAGGTTTGCCTTCAATGCCACTGCTTCAAGTGCAGCCCCTCCCAACCCCAATGCAGTCAACAACAGCTCAGATGCAACCTCTGTGACCAAGTCTATGAGTACTAGTGACACAACTCAGGGTTCCAGTGGTCATTCAGTGAATGCTGCAGACGATATGGTAAGTATCACAACTCCCTTTTGACAGCTTCCAGCCAACTGATGTGTATGGTGCATGCAGCAAGGTGACATATCAGGGCCACCACCTATTCAGATAACCTCCCCCCCACACATGCCAACCATCCTCCCAGCAAAAGTTCCTTCTCCACAATGTCTCCTGATGATGGCAGCTCTTCCATTACATCTGACTCTGTTCTCCCCTCATCATCCCATCCCCCAGTTTCCACGGCTTCAACTGCCACTTCCTATCATACTACTAGCCACAAGTGCAGCAAAACCCCAGCTGCTGGCAGTGAAGCAAAAGCAAAAGAAGCAAAGATGTCACCCACAATTGCCCTCCTTGGCATGCAAGGCTCCATCCTCCATCTTACAGAGACCATGAAATCAATGTTCATGGATCCCATGGTCACCATTCAAAAGGCTATGGAGGCATTGTTCCTGGATGCAGGGTTACCTGAGGAGCACTGCCACTTCATGCTATCACTTTTTACTAGTCAGGCCAACATCACCATTGTCTATACTTCCATCCCAGATACGCCAGTGGAGTTGTGTTGCACATATATCATGAACTTGTTCAATGCCAGAAGCACACCAGCAGCTACCCCCCAGTGATAGGTTGTTTGTTGTAGTTCTGTGTCAGGACCTTCCACCAGTTGGTGTACCACAAATATTGTTTACTTGTGTCATTTACTGCTACATTGTGCTGTACTGTACAAGTAGTAATCATATCATGTCATCGTCAGAGAGATCTACATCATCCTCAGAGTTGAATGACTCATTGTCTGAATCTTGTCCAGCTGCACATCGAGCATCTAAGACACATTGATAATCCATCCACATTGCTTATGCAATGTTATCACACATGGTGTGATTTGCCTCAGCACCTTGTGCCACACCTGCTACCTCGGCCATTACTGCATCTGCTGTGTGATTAAGATGGTGGCCATCTCTGGCAATGACAACCAGGGCTTGAGGTAAATCACCTTCCTTTGGATTGTGAACTAGGATGAAGTTGTGGACTGTACACAGTGCTGCAGGAATCCAAGCTTGGATGTCAAGAGAGTACTCTGGTGCTAATAGAAGGAGATGAAATTGTTGTTTCAGGACACCAAAAATATGTTCAATGACATTTCATGCAAATGCGTGATGCAAATTGAATAATTCCTCCTTGTTTGTAGGCCTAATGCACCATGGAATGAGCTGTTCATCCAGAGAATACACTATGGTGATGCAAACCTTCTCTTAGTGTGCCCCCACTCTGCAAGATGGTAATGAATGCCATGAAATGGAACAAGTAGTTCACGGCACATCAGGAACCCAGCATCTGCAAGGAGATACTTCCCATTGGGGACGTGAAGGCCTTGGGTGGTCCGTGCATCTTCATAGATGCAGGCACCTGTTGCGGATCCCTCCCAGCCAGTGAGCACATACATGAATTTGAGGTTGAAGTTGCATACAAAGAGACAGTTCTGTGAGACAAACCCTTTGTGGTTCTGGTAGTTGGGATGTAGATATGCAGGGGGAGCAGCATGGATATGGCTCCCATCAATTGCTCCAATTGCATTCTTGAAAAACAGCCAAAATTTGGATTATTCCTGATCTTTGGGGAGACAGACTCTCCAGTAGGAAGTTGTATATATCTGGAGTAGAGTGGCTGGGTCGAAAGGATTACTAAGATTTTTTGAAAGTAGCTGGTATATACACAGAAATCAGGTTGTACAATGTAGCTGTAGTCTTTATATTTGCCTACTGAGAAATGGTATCACTTGATCATTGGAACTGCTCCCCTACATGTCTGAGAGTCAAGCCAGTTACACAAGTATAGAGGAAAATGGCAACTTGCTCCTCAATGGAGATGAACTTCAAGTTGGTGTGTCCAAGGTCTCAGAGCTCTGCAATAAGTTGTATGAAGACCTCCCAATGCATGCTGAGCTCACAGTGGATGCGCTCAGGATGTCCATGCAAGAGTTCGAGTACTCATTGCTGGCCAGAGAGAATTGATGTGTGATATGGGATGGGATCATTTTGGGTATTTGCTAACATTACCTTGCACACAGCATGTAGGATTATGTGGAAAAGGTCCAGAATATGTTGTAGGACCCTGGGGCGGAGGGGCTCCATCGTGTTGTACTGCCAGATGTGTTGATATGTTTCAGTGAGATAAGGATCACCACAGATTTGGAGGCAAGTTCATTTCTAACTCCAAAAACACAGCCAGCATGAAGCTGTGAACTCCAGCCACAGTCAAAATACAACCAAAGATGGAAGTTGCACATCCCAGAGTTCCTGTACTGACTCTAAGCTTGTTCAAGCTGGGGTCAGATCAATCTTACATTAGGGTAGTTCAGAGTAGAAAACAGCCATGGTTTTGGCACTGTTTTGGAGGCCATTTTGAAAGTTGTTTTGGCTGTCAGCAATTCAAAACTGGTTGAGTGGTTTTCGACTTCCATCAAGCGGCAGCTTTCAGCATCCCCTTCTGAATTTGAAAATCTGAACTTCTTGCATAGTACAACATGTTGAAGTGTGTGTTCTTGCCAACTCATTGTTCCATTTGTTGGTGTACATTCTATGTATTCTTGTCATCCGCACTAATCTTGACATCTTCTCACATATCAGAACACCTATCCCAACCATGGCCAAAGCACCCCACACTCCCAAGAAGTTGTCCTCAGCCTCAGCTTCAAAGCCAACCTCAAAATGAGGCAAGAGACCCAGCAAGGAGAACTCTGGGACTGACAATGACCCCAAGAAATTCTGTGCTGTTATTCTGTGAGTCCAGCATGCAGAAAATCTTCCTCCACTTCTAATTTCCGTTTAGCTGGGCCAAGTCTGAGAACTTCCACCTAACTGATGCCCTCCTGATGCTTATCAAGGACTCTGTGACCTGGAAAGGAGCTCTGGGCTTCAACAGGGGTGCTGTAAACGACCCAATGCCAACTGGCAAGGGTAGGAGCTTCATTCAACACTGCGAAGACATCACAGATGAATTCTTTCTCCATCACAACACAAACTCTGAGTTTGTGAAGGACAACCTTCCTGCCTTGAGGACTGTGATCAAGAACCTGATCAACAGGTATGTATTCTGATATGCATTGCTCTTGTCATTTTTATCTCTACTCACACATGCTCAGCCTCAAGTCCACATTCACCAAGTATCATAACAAGCTTGGCAAAACTGGACATGGCCTTGTCACATCAGGTCATGCAGATGAGCTCTATGAAGGAAGTGAAGCCACAAATGTGTATGGTGTGATATTTTGCTTGCTACATCCATGTCACTCACTGACCTTTGGAATATCCAGAGGCTATAGAGAAGAAGTTTCCATGGTACCTTCAGATGAGTGTGTTGATGGGTAGCAGCCCTGTTTCGAGTTGGAAGGCTATCTCCAACAGTCAGTCCTACCTCAACTTGGCTGTCCTTGGGGTTGATGATGATGCTGATGAGGTATGTGTACTTTTGAATTGTCAATTTTTTATTTAATGGTTTTATCCTAGGATGAGACTGAATGTTGCACTCCCACCCTGATGGTGGATGAGGATGTGGCTCTGAGGAGTATTGGACCTTTGTCTCCGTGTGGTAACCTGCCCAGTGACAAGTTGGAGGATGAAGAGGAAGAAGTTGTCTTCTTGCCAAAGATCAAGTTCACTGTTCCTGTGAAGCACACTGCTGAGTCTCCTGCAGTCACCCAGTCTTCCAAGAAGCATAAGACTCCACAAGACTTGGTGAAGGAGGTTGCTGACACTGAATGTGAGGCTCGTCTTATGCATGAGATGCATGCCAGGGAGTGTACTACTCGAGAGCGAGTCAAGTGTCAAGCTGCACATGACACTGCAGTTGCAGTGGAGGGTATGCACCTCAAGTCTCAGGCAGAGCAGGTTGCTATGCAATGGGCACATGAGCTTCTAATGTTGGAAAAGCAGATTGAGCTTGCCCATCTTCATTCTGGATATTCTACTTCTATTGATCCTCACCTTCAAGGGTAACCATACTGATTTTTATACCATAAACCTTTCCAATCCCTTCCTTGCTTAATTAATATAGAAATACCTGAACAACCTTAGCTTCAGCTCCTCTTGTTTTATTCTACCTCTCAATAATTCCACATTTCTTCCTTCCTCCCTTCCTCTCTCTTCTTCGGCAGCCTGTTGTTCCCTAATTGCAAGTAATTCTGCATTCCATACCTGTTCCTCTGCCATGATCTCTAGACCTTTCTGAAAAAAGTTATATTTTGAAATGTTGATACCCTTTTGATGGCCAAGTGTGAATGCATGTAGGTGGATGCATGTGATGATCCAGAGGCAGGCATATTGAATGTGATCCTTGTTGTCGAGGCGTACACGTAGCCCCCGCAACAACTGCCATGTGCCCTTGATATATCCAACAGCATGTTCCAAGTGGATCTGAACCTTGGAGACATAGTAGTTGTGGGTTGTATTTTCCTCTGTATCCTTCTCAGGCCTATCACAAGTCAGTAGCTATTTGGCTTCAAACAAGGCAACGTACTTTTTGTATGGTTTTTGGCACCAGTCATGGAGGGGATATGCAGTATCTGCAAAGATCCACTCATCTGGAGCAAGTAAAGTGTGATGCTCTTGAGAAATATGTGTTTCTGTAAAAGCAGTGGAATCATGCTGGCTCCCAGGAAGCCCAACAGAGTAGTCAATGATCCAAATGTCTGGGGTTGATATGATCTTGAAAAATAATCAGTTTAAACATCTCTATCAGTAGATCAACATACCTGAACATTCACCTTCATCGAATAGTTGGACTTACAGTCATACCAAGAGTTCCCATAGAACCCAGGCTGTGAGTGTAGAGGAATTAAGGTTCCATCCACCATTTCCCAGCCATTATGCCAAGCAGGACAGGAGTTCTCTTCTACCCACTGCTTTGCCTCTTCTTTCTCCTCTGCTGTTGGCCAATAGAGGTCCACTCTTCGGAACTCAGCCCTACAGACTGCAGTCATAATGTGGTTTGTCAGGAGCCGAACAGTCCCATACCCTACTCCAGCCCAGAGTGCCACCATAGTAGTGCTAATAGCATTACCATAGTGACCAAAGTGGTAGAGTGCAATGGCTAATTGTGCATCTACAGACATTTGGGGTAGGTTAGACTGATTCTGAAAGACAGGATCTGTCTGCAAGGCAGCCAGAAGTAAATCAAAGCACTCCAGAGTCATCTGGACATGTGCACAAAATATATCTGGCCACTCATGCTTCCATACTGTGAGAAGTAGTCGTAGGTTTTCACCTGTCTTGGGGATTGGCTGACAATCAACAAGATATCAGCAAGAATAGAGGGTACAAAGTAGGCCAAGCATGGAGTCACTTGCAGTGGATAGTAGTTCATCATCTGACTCACTGGAGCTTGAACTGCTCGAGTCAAGTCCATGATCTGAGTCTGAACTTGAGGAACTGGGCAGATCTGCTGACTCCTGAGATTCAGCAATAAGTGAAGCTAGATATGTATCAAGGAGGGTATCTGCAAGCTGCTGCTGCACAGGCTGAGTAGGCATGATGCACTCAGATAGAGGGAACATGATGACAATCTATCTATAATTTCAATGATCAACTGTGGTAGTGTTTGAAACTCCGACTGGATGATGCCACAACGGAAGTCCAAAATGCCCCAAAACCAACCTCAAAGCGAGGTATGTCAGAGTTCAAAACCGTTTTCGGTATTTCCCGAATGCCAAAACGACTTTCAAAACGGCCTCCAAAACAGCGCCAAAACCACGGCCGTTTTCTACTCTGAATTACCCTATTGTTTTTCCTCCCACAAATTAGCACTTGGTCTAACTGATGTTCACAATCAAACGTTCGTGCAAGCGCAAATTGTGGTTCAGTTGCAAAAAATCATTACACCTCCAAAACTTCATTCACCCCTTTACTACCTAAGATCCTCTCCAACTTGAACCAATCATAACGACAACTCACCACCCGACAAGTTATATCGCTCACTTCCACCCCATCGTCGAGGAAGGGGTAAGTTAGGAACTCAGAAAAGAACTGAGGATGGGAGGGAGGTCCATAGAAAAGGATATTGCGTATACCTCTGATTTTGTAGCTGAAGATCGGGTGGCGTGAGTAAAGTTGAGAGAGGGAAATTGTGAGGCAACCGAGTAACTCACCGGCGATAAAAATGGAATCGTTCGCTGATGAGTAAAAACGAATTTTTACCAGAGAAAAACGCTTGTCGGGCACGAGATATATCCTGATTCGACGAATACCTGTGTAGCAGCGATCTCCGCTCAGCTTCATTCTACCAAATGTAATTTGCCACAGCATATGACTGGTGATGGATCAAGACGAAGGGGAATGTGGGAGGAGGTAAAAAGGAATGGATACTCACTCGGAGAGCACAGCAAAGCTGATCCCGCCTTGTTTTCTAAAATAATTGCGGACTCGGATGAAATCAAATGAGGAAGGGACGAAGACAACGGTATTGGCGCTCTGTACGGCAGATTTGAGGACCTTGGGGAGCAACTAAACACCGCAACCGCGCAATGTGCGTTGACGATGAGATGATGAGTGAGGAAGGTTGAATGCGTAGTCAGGGTACCTGATAAGACGCACATGAGTGGTAAAATAGCTAAACCTCTTATCCGCCTCATCCTTCGGGTTCGAGCAATCGAACGTGAGGAACGTCTACGATCCGCATGGACGGTTGAACAAAATCACATATTCAAATAGGGATGGTACATACTTGATCGACACCCTCTGGCACGTGGAGCGCTGGCCATGTCTTCTCCACTCTCACCTTTCCTGCTAGGTTTTTCAGCGAGGCATTGAAAAGGGAGCGCGTTTCGGGGATTTCAAAGGGTGACATGAAGATGGATTGCCGTAGATACGCAGAGCTGAGGATCACGGGTTAGGGTAGATACGGGGAATGGTAGGGGGCGAGGTTGGACAGGCAAGCACAGCGATTTGGCTAGAGAGTAAGGACGCTGGCAGCAAGACTCACTATCCGTCGAGGTACCAAGGTTTGATGCGTGAAAAGTCAGCATCACGCGACTCCTTGGGAAGGTTGTTCAAGTGCGAAAGGATGAACTGTGTGGAATCGAGATTTATGGAATTTATGAGAACCCAAGGGAAATGGTTAAAAAGATTTATGTACCTGGACGTGGTCCCAATTTTGCATTGCTAGGGCGTTCATTTGGTCAACAACCAAAATCTCGATCGACGACAAGAAATCAGCGCTTCTGTGACAATCAATGCAGATGAACACTATACCCCCTCTAAACCTCCCACTGAATGAGCTAGTAACTTACTTTTCCTTCTCGATCGACATTCTTAGCCCCAGTGGGCTTGCAAGGATCAAATCACAGCTGTAAAAATCGGCAAAGAGCTTGATACTCTTCCTAGTCATCTTGATTCCCACCCTAAAACTATCATCCACGTTCCCCTTGAACGTTTCTACGTGATCAGCGGGATACGTCCCAGGTGGCGCAGTAACAAGTTTATCTACTGCATCTGGTGGTAGGTCATATTCCCCTAGGAAGCGTGTGTGGTTCTCAATTTGGAAGGAGGGGGTGTGAGTCGTTAGGGCGTTGATCCAGGCAAGAGCGGAGGAGCGGAAGGGAAGGATGATGAGTACGGAGGGGCGTGTGAACCCCTGATCTTGGACGTCTTCTGGGGGATCGGAAAGCGCGTGTGATATACGTTCGTTATTCTTGAGTACGCGGCGGCGTTTTCTAAAGACGGGCGAACTGTTTGGTTGCAATTCCCAGGCAAGAGTATGCGAGTTAGTAGACTTACTTGGTAATGTGGTCGAGAGTGTGCAACGCAATTGCTTCGCGGATACATCGGTGGTGCTTGAGGGAGATGGCGGGGTGGTAGAGGTCAAGGTGGGCTGAAAGAATGGAGAGGAGGTCGTTCTGAACCTGGTTTTGATCTGGATCGATGTGAGCAAATAGTGATAGAGCCCAGAGTGAGGTGTTATTACCTTCTGGCTGCTTGGCCTGCCTCGCCTCGAAAGGAGTGCGTAGGCGTTTCAGTATCTGCGATTGATCACTGGACATAGTGTTGGTGAGGATGTGTGACTGATAGACGCACTGCAATCTTTTTGACGGGCCTCTTTGAAAGAGAAGTGTGTTTCTCTGGAAGGAGACTAACGACAGCCGTAAGTTTACCGAGCTTCTCTCTCTTCGACTCCCAATTCCTTTGATTGACAAGCATTCTACGGCTCTCCGTCAGAATTTCAGGATTTGGTCCAAAGTGCTCCTCGTATGAACCATGTGCGGCATCTACAAGCACCCCCTGAGCTGAAACGCCGTTGGGGGACTCAGATACCCCTCACCTGCTGAACCGTCCTCACCCCCTTCGATTCCGTCTATTATCGCATCAAAAGCTCCTGCATCGCCATCTGGCTGAGAGTTAGTCTGTTTTTGTAGCACAGAAGGTCCGGCTGTGGACTTTGGCTCAGCAGCGAACTGGATAATTTTGCGCTTGTTCTGAATCGACTTCTCGTGGGGAGCTGACTCTTCGCCCTGTCTCAGCCGTTTGCGGCTTTTGGACGCAGAGGTATTAAGCAAGCGCGTTATCGGGGTGTTAGCACCCTCTGGCTCCATCATGGTGTCTTGGTCCCCGGAAGACATGAGATTCTGGAATATTGTCAGTAGCTAGTGCATGTTTTTTTGCTGTGATCCATAATCGCGGAGTTGGGAAGCCAATGATTCATGGGTCACGTGGGTTTGTCTGAGCGCGTCGGTCGCGTCCACCAGCCAATCGGTGTGACGTAAGTACTGGCCTGGCCCAGGTTAAGGGAGCACGCTGGTGCTGGAACAGCCTGACGTTTTTTTGCTCACCATCTCCATTTACATTGCACGTCTCGAATCGAGCTATCAAATTTTCTCTCAAAACGCAAAGTCCAGAAATGCGTGTACTGTGCGTTGCGGAAAAGCCTTCCATAGCCAGATCCATCAGCCAAATACTATCGGGTGGACGCGTAGAAACTGTAAGTAAGTATCTCTCGATCTAACGAGTCACCGTTTCCACTCACTATTTCAATACACTCATATCCATCAGCGCGCAACCCAGAACCGCTTCATCAGAAACTTTGACTTCGACTATCCCCAAACAAACTCTCGTGTCACGGTGACCTCTGTATCCGGCCACCTCCTTGCACACGACTTCCCTGACAATTACCGTCAATGGCACTCCTGCGATCCCATCTCCCTCTTCGATGCTCCAATACACAGCACGGTGCCAGCCGAAAACAAGACCATAGAACGAAACTTGATGAATGAAGCACGTAGTGCGCAGACCTTGATGATATGGACGGATTGTGATAGAGAGGGCGAGAATATCGGATGGGAGATTGTGACTGTGTGCCGGAAGGCGAAGCCTAATATAGTTGTACAGAGAGCGAGGTTCAGCGCGATCATACCGCAGTGCGTCTTTCTCTTCTGTGGCTTAGTCGAGTTGGATTCAAGGATCAGAACTTACATAGACAAATTCACCGTGCGGCACAGCACCCGGTGGACCTTGACCTCGCACAAGCCGCCGCCGTTGAAGCGCGCATCATGCTTGATCTCCGCATCGGAGCGGCATTCACCCGCATGCAAACACTGACCCTTCAGAATCGCCTCCCACAGTTTCGCGAAAAACGCGAGGTTGTATCTTACGGTACAAAACTCTTTGAAGTTGTTCTAGCGATAGGCTTACCCACCGCCCATGACCAGGCCCTTGTCAATTCCCTACTCTCGGATTCGTCGTGCAGAGGTACAATCAAGTAAAGGCATTCACTCCCGAAGATTTCTGGTACATCCTCCTCTCGCTCAATCGTGGGATCAACGGAGAGGAGAAGAAGGTCGATTTTACGTGGAGGCGAGGACACCTTTTCGAAGTGGTCATCGTGACTGAGATATACGAAGATATCTTGGAGAATCCACGCGCTCGTGTTACGAAAGTCACTCGAAAGAATACGAAGAAATTGTATGTTGTACTCACTTTCCTTCAATGGCACTTCTCATCAACCGTCAGTAAACCACTGCCACTGACGACCGTCGAACTTCAAAAGGCAGGATCGAGGCTGCTCAAGCTAGCACCGAAGAAAGTCTTGGATGTATGACATTCATTGTGTTATTTTCAATTGATGCAATCTGACGAACCGCCGCAAGATTGCAGAAAAGCTTTACCAACAAGGCTTTCTTTCCTACCCACGCACAGAAACAGACCAATATGATCCCCAATTCGATTTCATGACCCTCATAGGGAAACAGACCGTAGACCCCGCCTGGGGTGCGTTTGCGACAGGGTGCGTTCCACCGCTCGGCTCATCTCCTTGCTCTCTTTGACCCACCCTACATCCATTTCCATGTACATGTCGACACTGATGCCCTTCTCATACTAAAGGCTCCAACAAGGCAGCTTTACCCCACCCCGCCGAGGCAAAAACAACGACAAAGCCCACCCCCCCATTCACCCCACGGCTCACAAAGCAAATTTGGTCGGTGACGAAAAGAAAGTATACGATTTCATCACGCGAAGGTTCCTTGCAAGCTGTTCGAAAGATGCAGAAGGATCAGAGACGACTGTAGAGGTTGTGTACGGTGGGGAGGAGTTCTACGCCACTGGTTTGTTGTCTTGATTGCCTGAATTGCGACCACGAAGGCGTGACTGATGGTGGTTGTGACTCCAGGCTTGATCGTTCTGGCTAGGAACTATTTGGATGTATACCCATATGATAAATGGGTAGGGAAAGAGATCCCGGAGTTTAGAGAGGGAGAGGAGTTCGAGCCTACGTCTTGCGAGATGAAAGAAGGGCAGACAACATCGCCTACTTTGCTCACTGAAGCTGATCTCGTCACACTTATGGACAAGAATGGGATTGGTGCGTGTCATAATGTCTCTGCTCCATTCGCTCGTATTTCTGAACATTGGTTTACAACCGTACAGGTACAGATGCAACTATTGCCCAGCACATTCAAACCATCATCGACCGAGAATATGTAATCGAGCGAATGGATGGGGCAACGAAACATCTTCTTCCTTCGACACTTGGTATTGGGCTCGTGGATGGGTACAACCAGATCGGGTTCGATAGAAGCTTGTCAAAGCCACAACTAAGGCGTGAGGTATGTATGTCCCTCCTTTTTCTCACTCTATTCCACCTCCTTGGATTGTTCCTATGCAAACACCGTAGCAGCACCAGAAATGGCGAGAAGGCCTAAACTGACACACTAGAAAGACAGAACGAGGCATGGTCCAAGTCTGCGAAGGCACCAAGACGAAAGATGAAATGCTCATGCAGAGCATTGAACAGTACAAAGACATGTACGTCATAGCAAAGAGGGACTTTGATAAGGTCATTTCGGTGAGTTTGTTCTCCAGGATTTTCTACCCACTCTGCTGGACACTGATACGGGATCGGTATCGGAGAGTGTGCGTCGATACATTGAAGGGAATGGCGCGCGGAACGCAAACGGTAATCAAGGAGGTGGAGGCAGGGGTGGCGGTGGCGGTGGCGGACGGGGCGGGGGACCAGGAAACGACCGTGGTGACAACAACGATGAGGACGAGGCCCCTCTTCCTCCCAGGAACGCAGGTGGCAGCGGGCGTGGCCGAGGAGCCTCTGCTCCTGCCTCAAGAGGACGTGGGCGTGGTGCTGTTCCTCGCGTACCGCGGAGGTCACCTCCTTTGCCAAATGCCAACGATGGTAAGTGGTTTATTATTGACATTGCATGTGCTCAGTTGATGTTTGACGCAGTCAATGATCTACCACAACCACCGCCTCGGAGCTGTTCACGAGCAACAGCGGCACCCAAATCCCACATTGGCACCTCAAGCCGACCCTCATCAAGTCGACAACCTGAATGTGACTGTGGCATCCCTGCGAATAAGAAACGAGTAACGCAGACATCAGCCCGAGAAGGCAAACAGTTCTACGCATGTTCTCAGGATGAGTGTGGGTTCTTCAAGTGGGCCGAAGATGGAGACGACGACAGGGATGGTAGAGGAACTACATTACTCATACCTGCTAAACGCGCATTGGGGGTCGATCGTTCTGTGAGTTCTATACATCTCAACGTCCCATTAGGGGACCGAGTTACATGGCTGACGCACGATGGAGCATAATCAGGTTCAAGTCGCAGCACCAGCACGCCAATGCCGGTGTAAAGAAGACGCAGTGCAACGGACGGTTACGAAGGAGGGAGCCAACAAAGGGCGGCTATTTTGGGGGTGTGCGAAAGGCAAGGACGAGGGTTGTGGGTTCTTTGAGTGGGATGATGAACCGGGAAAGTCTTCTGGACCTGGAATAGGGATGGGAAGTGGGATGGGTGATTTGAAACCGATGTCAACTCGGGCGGTAAGTCAAAACGAGCCGTCGTCGGGTGGGAGGTGTTACAAGGTGAGTAACATCCGATGACCACCTCCCGCTCTACCTTTCTGATACACGGCGCAACGCCATTGCTAGTGCGACCAAGAGGGTCATTGGGCTTCTGGTAAGGCGTTTCATGTGCATGGCGTGTCATTGGGCTGAGCACTGCTCATATCATTTCCCATTTCTTTCTCAGCGTGCTCGAACAACGCTCTGTCGAGCCGATCAAAGAGCCACGGAGCGTCGAAGACAGATGACACTCCCGGAGCGTGTTTCAAGTGCGGGGAGCCTGGTCACTTCAGCAATGGTACGTGAGCCACGGTCCCTTTGACGGACTACCCATATCTTGATACAACTCGGAATTTTCATGCAGTGTGTCCTGGTGGGACAAGCTCACGTGCAGCTTCCAAAGCCACAGGGTCAACCATGCGAGGAGGTACCGACGATGAATGTTTTAAATGTGGGCGGATTGGACATTGGACGTTAGGTACTTGGCAGTTCTTTGCCCAATGGTCAAATGAACTCACAGATTGAATGCAGATTGTCCAGATAACGGTAGGCCACCGAAGCGCGCCAGGCCCTCCTCGTCGAGAGGAGGCAAAGCACCAAGCGCGCGAGCTGCTCGGGGCACAGGGACAAAGCAGGGAAGCAAGAAGAACGCCAAAACCAAGGGAGGGACGTTTGGTGCTCCTGATGATTTCTGATGCATGACTTGATACTATTGATGCACATGCACAATGTCATTTCACTGGCATACTGTACACGGAAAGCTTGAGGCGGGGAAACTAGCGAATTCGATCGTAACGGAGGTCTGTCTGCCTACGGGGGATTAACGATTCCCGGCCACCACTACTATACCACCAGGCGCACGTATGCGCTCTCCCGATCATCATGCATCACGCCGTGACAGCACAACTTTACTTAATTATATTAAGTGACTCTGCCAATTTCAGGTTTCTTGAATGTTGAATGTTTCCCCAAGATGAGCGCGTACATGGGATGCATTCAACATTCAACATCCGCTGACTCGCCACCTCATGATATCAGTTCCAAGTTTCTCGAACCGATGAAAGATACCATGTACCAGCATATGTGGGCTAAATGGAGCTATTCACTGTCCGTGGATAAAGCGGCCGAGCAAAGGTGAGTGACGAATCAAACTTGGGCACATCTGCAAGGTCGTCGAGTCTTGAACGTTACTGTTGCACTGCACTTTGAAAGTCTCCCATTGGCTGAACAAGCCTTTAGCAACTCTAAAGCGGGGCTTGGCGGGTCATGTACCTGTACCATACCCAAAGTGGGTCAACTTTCGAACATCTATGAGCTTTTTCGCATTTTTGGATTCCTGATGCACCGAGTACTTAGTGAATCCTCAAGGACATAACATTACGTTATCCATAGACTGTCACAGGCCAGTGGTGGGCGTTTAAAGCCTAGCCCTTCAAGGGCCATTCTCTCCGTTCCTCTTTCAATCCAATCTCAGTTGTGTCTTTGGCTTCGAGGACGAACATGTCCCCGTCACTCCAGCTCAGCGTAGATGACGAAAAGGGTGTTGTCGAAACAGTCGGAGCTCGGGATGCAGAGCGTGCAAGGCTACTGAGGAAACTGGATTGGCATCTCCTGCCCTTTGTTTCGTTGCTGTACCTTCTGTCGTTCTTGTAAGTCCTTTATTGTTATTTCCTTCCAACCTCTCCACAGAGCTCCCATCTGACGCCTTACAGGGATCGAGCTAATGTTGGTGAGTTGTGCACTACACCGGCGATATAGTGCGTGGGCCTGACCTGGATCGGTGGACATCGAGGTAATGCCAGAGTTGCGGGCATGTCGACGGACTTGAATCTCGTCGGGTTCAGGTATAACATCGCTGCCGCCGTCTTCTTTGTGAGGATAATCTTTTCCTCATCTTTGCAACGTGGCCTACTAGGCTCGCTTTTTAGATCCCTTACAGTCTTGCAGAAGTTCCATCGTGAGTTTGAGTAGCAGAACTTCTGATATCGAGAGATCTACCTTTGCACCAGAAACATTGCTTTGAAGCTCTTTCGGCCCTCGCGGTGGAGTACGTACATCCATGTCCTCCAATAATCCTTTGCTCTCTAATCCACCTTCCCGCGACAGTACCAGCAATCATGGTGGCATGGGGTTTAATTATGACTCTCATGTGTCTTGTCAATACATATCGAGGGCTCGTCGTGTAAGCGTGAGCACATTTTTGCGGGTCGTGTCACTCATAACGGAGGGATCTTGGTGCGTGCAGCGCGCGAACTTTCCTCGGCTTGGCAGAGGCTGGACTGTTCCCGGGTGTGAACTACTACATCTCGCTATGGTACCCGAGAGCGGAGCGGTCGATGCGTATTGCGATATTCTTCTCGGCTGCAACCATCTCAGGTGAGGTGTGGATTTTTCCGTTCTGTGGGTGAAACTCAGCAAGGGCTCAGGTGCCTTCGGTGGTGTTTTAGCGTGGGTTCACTTTCTTGGGGAGCAAGATCACAGCACTTATGCACTCAAAAAGTTATTTTATCGAAAAAATGGAGGGGTATGTGGCGTGTTGTGGCGATAAAGTTTTTCTTGGGGGCTCACTCGACCCCGACAGAATTGGCGGTCTTCATGGTTGGCAATGGATTGTGAGTAGCCGTCGAAAGTTTGCAACGTAACGAACTCATCAAGCCTTGGTAGTTCTGCTTGGAGGGCCTCGGTAAGTCGCTCAGTCACGGCACGATTAGCATAGGCTGAACTTTCCTCCCGCAGTCACGATTGTAGTGGCGTTCACGGCGTTTTTCTTCATGTATGATGTGCGTGCAATCACTTTTCCACATTGATAAGTGGCGTATAATTTCTGTCGTTTAGTGTCCAGAGACCGCGTCGTTCTTTACCGAGGCGGAAAGGTGCTATGTGATGGACTTGCTAAGGGAGGATTCAAACGGCCTTGCAACGCACTATGATTTCCAGTTCGTTCTGCAGGCCTTCAGGGATTACAAGACATATGTTCAAATTGGTATATACATGGGGTACGCAGCTCATAGGATTATGCCCTTTCGGTGACCCACACTCATGATTGTTCTTGGGCTACTTAGTTTACTTGTCCCCGGTTACGCGATCCTTCTTTTCACGCCCACAATCATTAATGAACTGGGGTTCTCCGCCGCCAACGCCCAGCTGCTCTCTGTTCCTCCTTTTGTTACAGGCTGCATATTCACCATTCTGGTTGGGATCTATTCTGACAAGCACCAACTCCGTGGGCCGTACGTGATCGGCGGGGCTTTTGTATCTTTACTGGGGTACATTGTCCTGTACACGCAAAGTAGCCCCGGCGCTTCATACGCCGGGACTATCATCGCTGCAGCGGGTGCCTTCGCACCTGTGGCTGTCATTCTCGCATGGGCTGGCTCAAACGCCGGAGGAGAAATGAAGCGTGGTGTCGTCATTGCTATGGTTATTGGATTGGGAAACTTGGGAGGGTATGTCATGTTCCTGATTGACATTTGTCTTAGCCGGCCTCACAAGTTCATAGAATATGCTCGTCTTTCATCTACATTGATCCCCCGCGGTTCCATATCGGCCATGGAACTATCATGGGCTGGTTGACTCTCTCGTAGGTATTCTCTGGCGAATGGTGACGGGTCCTTGCTCACTGATTATTTTGGACCTTAGCATACTTCTCTCCTTTTTTGCGATGTGGGATTACAAGCGAATCAACAAACAGAAGGAGAGGTTGTGCCTGGAGCATGGAATCACTGAAGATCGTAGGGATGAGTTTAGGGATATGGGAGACGGAAGTCCTCTCTTCAGATACACCATTTAAGTCGCTTATCGTGAGTTGGCAGTTGACAAGGCTTCTTTGCGTACACTTACCCCCCTTTCCTCTGCTATGTAGTAGTACTGCCTCATCACAATTCATTATGAGCTCATCGGATGTATTGCGATGCATTTAGTACCATTGCCTTCGAACAGTCCTACCCCAAGTTGGGGCTCTCTGCTTTGACAAAGTACAGTGAGCTCCGGAAGGTACTTCCGAAAATCCGGAAACTCAGCACACAGCCACAGAAACTTGGAACCACTTGGAACCATGGAACCCATCCAGATTGTTATCCCATCATCCTATCAAGTCCTACTATCACTCCTGAGCTTCCAGGGGTATTTCTATCCTTATCCTACATTACTTAACTCCCTATTCCACATCCTTGTGTTTGTCAATTTATTCCATCTCCTGTCATTATTAGCAAGCACTTCTACACCCATTATAAATACTTCTTTTCCCTTTCAGACTCCTCAGTTGTTCTTTGCCCTTCTTAGACAGTGACTGAGTCTGGGAAATCCCTGCCCTCTTATAGTCTTTGTCATGCTTCTGATGAGGACACTGATGTGGGCTTAGTCCAACTGAGGGTAACAGGCTGTCACAAGTTAGTAGCTGATGTGACATGGGTGTCCCACTTAGTACAGGTTGGCAACCCAAGCCCTGGCATCATAAGTAGTAGTGCATCAGCATGTGCCCCATGGTAAACTAGCTCAACACTGCATGTCAAGGGGGGATTACCAGCTACTTCTGCATGGTGCCTCAAATGAACCATCAGCCAACTGATTTCAGGGCATATGGCAGGAGAAAAGACAATGTTGTCTAGGGTTGCCAAAGTTCAGTTCAATTCAGTTCAGTGGCCACTTGGCCCAAACCTGAACCTGAACCTTGTGCTAAGCAGTCAGCACACCTGTAAATGCTGTCATGCCCACAGCCTTTGCTACAAGTCCTCCCATCAGCTCCTTCTTGTAGAAACCTGTAGAAAGGTAAATCCTGTAGTAAGTAGTCACTAAGGTAGACTATGGTACAACACCTCTAATCTAAGTACATGATTACCTAAGCCATATGCATATGTTTGTATTCCTACATTCCCCCTCAAATGGAGCATGGTGGAGTTGAAGGAATTAATCAAAAGAATAAAAGGTGTATGCTTATTAGAATACTTCCTGTAGATGAGTGAATAATTTTTTTGAGTTCATAATGACTCACAACATCCTGGTGATGCAGCAGTGTCCATAGATATGTGCAGTTGAAGTCTACACTCATGTGATTGCCCAATATGGTAATTTGTGGCACATGGGTGAGTGGGTGGTGTCAATGGTGGGTAGTATCTATAGTGAATATCCCTATACAGCATGGCAGTTGGTGAGAGAGCCTCACCTTACTAGTCTCTGTAAAGGACTGAGAAGGGTTTTTGAGGTGAAGAAGTTCTTGATAAAGGATAGAGGATGAATGTCCTGGATTGAGAACAGCTAGTATCTGTTCATAACAACTTATGGTACTAGGCGTAAGGCCCTGCTATTTATATGTAAGTGGGTTGTGCACAGACCATGTAATCTATGAATTTAGTCCAGTAAACTGTAGTGATACATAACCATATAAGGTATGTATAGAATCTCATGGAATACTGTAGAATGTCCATGAGTAAGCTATGAGTAATCTCAATAGTGTATGTTGGAACATGGTAGTTTCAACCTATGTCACCGTTTGTCATCACATGTATTTATCCTCCACCTCTCTCAGGGTATATAAACCTTTGTTGTAGCTTCACCATCGTCGTCGTCTTTCCCCCATGTTGTAGTCACTAAATAATACTTCACTCTCTGGCTCCAACAGTGTATGTGTGTCACATGTTAAAGATATTGGTAATCAGTATTACCATAGTGACATGTGATTATCTTGACACTCCTCCTTGCTGAGATGATTGTGAATAAGGATGGAGGCGAAGTCCTTTCCAAATGTCTTCAAATTGTGACCATGTAAGATTCTTCATAAAGATATCTGTGAGTTGCTCTTGAGTGGGAATGAAGAAGAGTTCCACTTTCTTCAGTTCAACACACTCTTGTATGTAGTGGTGATGCATGTCAACATGTTTTGTATGATGTTCTTGTGCAGAGTTTGACGCCAAGAATAATGAACCTTGATTATCTCCGTGGAGAGGAAAAGTAGGTAGTTTGTAACTCATTTCCTGTAGGAGTGATTGTTGCCAGGTAATCTGATGACAGGTTTCAGTAAGAGCCATATACTCTGCTTTGGTAGATGATAAAGCAATGGTTTTCTGTCTTTTTGAGACCCAAGATATTGGACCATCTGCTAAGAAGATAAGGAATCCAGTGGTTGATCTGCAAGATTCGAGATCTCCAGCCCAGTCTGTGTTGGAAAAAGCTGTAAAGGATGATCCTGAGTTTCTGTTGTAAGTGATGGAAAGATCTTTTGTTCCTTTGAGGTATTGAATGATGTAAAGTGCTTTCTGTAGATGTTCTGTGGTTGGATTCACACAGAATTGAGACATCTTGATGACAGAAAAAGTGAGATCTGGTCTGATTGCTAGCATGATGTAGAGCAGTGATCCTATCACAGACTGGTATTTGCTCCACAGTTTGGATGAAGGTGTGAGGTCATTGGGTTTAGGATTATATCCAGCAGAAAGTGGTGTATGTGCAGTCTTGGCATCATTTAAATCAAATCTTTTGATGACCTTGTTGGCATATGTATATTGGTTGATATCTGTGTCCTTAATGAATCCACATCGGGTTGGATGACATAAGAGGGTCCCATGGTAGTATGGACTACCATGGGGAGTGTAAGGCAACGCACAAATGCCGGCAGGTGTGCCAAAAGGCCCCTTCCTGCTTGATGACTAATGGGTTCCCACAGTAGAGACTCCTACCTCCCATTGCCAAACCCACATTGCAACCAATCCAGTTTCAGGTTGTGCTTACCTAAGTCATGCCCACTGACTAAGCCAACTCCTGAGATAGGACATTAGATTGGTAGTTGGAATCCTAAACA